>JANAVB010015599.1:7454204-7578277 GCA_029216955.1 Iris pallida
TGCACAAGTTGTCCATGACCATGCAAGTATATACAACTTATCTATTAAGAAAACATATAATGCATGATAAGAAAAACTAAGTAATCAGCCACCATACTCATTTGTATTGCATTCTTGCCTTGAGCTGAGCTCACAAATGCCAACTGCCCAATCCAGGGTCTTAGTGTAATCAATATTTGATTACCTCAACGACGGGATAATTGAATGTTGATTACTTAATCTCTTTCCCACATCTTTGATACCATACATCTTTCCGACCAACACTCAACATGTACTCACCGCCCAATTACTGGGACTTAGCATCTGTTTTAGCATACGTCCATTCAGGCATAATTCAAGCATACTCACTGCCCAGTTCTTGGGTCTTATTATCTGTGTTACCATCTATTTATCAAGCTAAGGCTCGATATACTCACCGCCCAAGTATTTGGGACTTTTCCTTCACCTGTCATGTATTTTATAGTAACAACATACAAGCCCACAATTCATGAAATGATACGCAACAATTTTCGGGTCATGTGATTAATTATCTTCCATTATCTTTTTGACTTTCATACAAGGTGTTATTCAGCAACTTAACAAGGAAACATAGGATACAATCCTTTTATTAAGCGTGAAGCTAAAGGATCTTTGAAGGGTTCAACACTACTCACATTTATAAGACGGTTCCGCCATGATCGCATAGTCTTATGAGTATTTCTTCGCATATTTCCAATTCCAACAAGGCTTCATCGAACCAACCATCCATCATAAGGCACCAAGCGGGTCGGGGCACTACATTATATACCACTCAGAAAAAGTTTTGTCCTCGAAACTTAAACAAAACTCATTCTTATAACTTCAACGGACTTTTATGAAACTTTTCAATGATCAACTTGTACTATATAACATTTCTCCACATATCTCGATTGATTTCAAGTAATGTACCATCTCGTCACAGTATTCCAATTAGACTCAAAATTAGTTTATCATCTTTGTTTTTTCCTCCAACACTCGTACAATTTTTTAGCACATGATAATTCTCTTCCTGTGGCGTTGTTGAATTAGTATACCACTTAGTTGAAATCATACACATATTTTAGGCATCCCAGAAATATATGCATTTCAGCTAAGTTCAGTGATAGAGAAAACGAACGAGCTACGATATAACTTCATTCCATATGTTAGCAAATCCTTTCGAGCATCTCGTATAGTCTCATTTCACTTATTCAATTCTCCAACCAACCAATAACACAATGAATGTTACCAATTCCAACTTGAGTAATTTCCCACAGCCGATCCAAATTTTTTTCCAATGTATTTCGACCTAGTAATATCAAGTATTCAACGAATCCAGAGTTCTCTTTCTAGTCCATTGTCATTCATAACATCAATTTAATAAAGCCAATAGTCACATTTCATTTCAATACCACAATTCTCATCGATCATTCGCATTCATACACATTATTTACAACTCTTAAATTTTTCGATTATGATCCATCTTTCAAGTTGTACTATCATCCAACTCTAGCAAAAGTTTTCGATATACTCAAATATTTCTCGTATTGATTAAGACAACATATTATCCTCTCACATAAGCAACTCTCATTTCTAGCAACATTAATCTGAGGGTATTTCAAAATTTCATTCGCTCTCGTCGATCTCGACTACATGCACTATCTCATTCCGTCGTTATACTTTTCTCCAATCTGATTATCCATCAATGAATTTATTTCGACTGTCTCAAGGCACTACCATTAATTTAAGCATCTCAATATGATTCAACCAACCAACTAAATCCAACAAGTTATAACAATTTCTTACATTCCCACAAAGGCAAACAAGTTTCGAATCCAATATAATCCGTTATTCTATCCAACATAGTAACATTGAATTTCCCAATCTTCATTCCATTCCGAAGTTTACTTTCCAACATATATCACTCGTTCCGACTATACCCATGCAACATCAATAGGGACATCCTACCGGTTTCCAACAGTCAACTTAGCCTTCGGTCAAGTCTCTACGGTCAGCTATTCTAAGCTAAACCAGACAACTAGCTAACTCATCTGAGATAGATATCTATAGGAAAATATCTATCTTTGATCTTAAAGGCAGCCAATTCTTATCATAGGGACTCTATCTTATCTCATGGACAATCTATGATCCGACCAACTTAAGTGACATGGGACACCACCCCAATTATGAACTTATTCTCAAACTCGAACAACTGAAATAACATAGCCAACCAATCTAAAACTTAGGCAACCAACCGACAATCTAGGGTCAAGTTTATCTACCCGTACTCATCATCGGGCCATACCAGACGAAGTTATTCTAGACTTACCCACAACCGACAAAATCTATCCGACAATTCTTATAGATCAATCCCGAAGCTATCATATAAAACTTTATCAATCGAACATCTAACTATTCAGTTTTCACTTGCATAGACGCAACATCACTTGCTCAATCCGACTTGTATTCTCATATCATACTCAAATTATGTCTATTCCATTGGGCCAACTATTCCGAGTCATAATCCAACATTGCCATCTCAATAGTTTATCATTTACGATCTTTTTCCTTCGGTCTCTCCACAAAATATTCAATTTTCATATTTTTGTATATCATCTGTACGGTCTGTACTTTTTAGTCAATCAATAGGGGAACCATATATTCGTATTTCTTACGAAAGCATCCTTTATGAAGTTTTGGTAACACCAACGTCGTCATCTCTTACCAATTCACGTGAACCATCAATATTCGTTTTACATCATCTCATTGTCATTTCATAAGAAGATTTACAATCCATGCACTTATCTAATCTCTATGGCATTAATAATCTACCATTCGTATTTCGGTCATCTAGTGGATATGACATAACTCATTTAGCTAAGTCATACTCCAACAATTTTATATTCCACCCAACTCGTCATTCATGCGACAACATTATCCACCGACAAGATCTATACATATTGCGGCATCTCGATACTCATTTGTATTCCAGCCATCCGAGTCTCATAAGGAACATCTACTCTTTCATGCACCAAGGGACAAGTATTCATTTCACTATGCCTTAAAAACCAGGGTCATAACTTTTTATTCGTAACACATCAAATTTCTCAAGCACAACTGCACAACGTGCTAAGGTCATCTATTTTCTCAAGCCCATTCTCTACTTTTCGGTCGTTGATGCAACTCTCTGCTTCTTCTAAATCATCCACAATATTTCGATAAGCATCTAACATCACCATCAATTGTTGATGTCCAACATGCAATTCTATATACTCAATTTTAACATTATCCAATATTCGGTCTATATTATTCTCCCAAAATCTTTTGATAGCAACACACATCATTACTGAGCCTACAATTACCCAACTGGTTCAAGTCATCCCCTGAATCTATAACTCGTACCATTTCCAACCAAGGCATTCATTTCATATTCTCGAATTCTCATTACCCTGCACAATGCTAGCTACCAGAGTCTAGTGACGGTTCATCTGAACTTATCAAAATCTCACAGCGACTTATCTGAACTTAATTATCAAGGGACACGCTTAGCCGTCATGTATCAATCGTAATCCCAGCTACGACTCGATACTACCCAATACCTGACAGGTAAAGCATCAATACCATGAACAGGGTCAAGGGACATCTTATCACTAAGAGGGTAGAGCCATATACCACTCAGACTTCAAGCCATTCTCGAAATAATATTTCTCTTCGCATCAAACCAAAGTCCATTCTAGACTATCCATCCCGTTGTGACTCTGCCAAACACAAAATACCAACTAATTCTTTTTGCATATGAAACATAACTAAGCCAACACACATAAGCAAACTAAAAATTCTGTCGATTCACATTCACTGAAGTCATGAACAATTCATGTTCCAACATACCATGCCATCACCCACGATTGCCAGATAACAACTGACTTCTATGAATCCCATATAAGACATCAAACACACATTACCAACTTATTATCGTATCGCATTATTGTTATTCATTTTGGCATCTTTAAGCATTCATTACAACACACAAATCACAGCCCACATATTAGACTTATTGTATGGAACACCCAGTGAGCTGCCAAGAGGATCAACAGATTATGAGTCAAAGGAACAACTTAGAATAATTTTGAAGCAACACTGAATAATCGCAGAAGTACTTTGAGTCATCATAGAGACAACTTTGATTTCATCGAGGAAGCAACTTTGAGTAATCGCGGAAGCAACGTTTGAGTCATCGCGGAAGCAACGTTTGAGTCATTATAAGAGCAACTTTGGTTAAAATAAATAGAATAAGAATCCAACGACGTAAAGCCGTGCTCTGCTACCATTATGTCATGTCTCGATCCCAGAGGATCGAAAACTTACCACTGGACGTGATGTCGTACAAGTCTAGATTGCACTTGCACAAGACAAAACCATTATAGTTACTAGTATTTCTCAGAAAATAACGACAGCGCAACAAAACCAAGCAGATAAATTAAAGTCACAACAAGATATGCAGAAATGTATCTCTTTATTAATTTTCTTAAATGATTACAAGACTTGTAGCTGGATACAAAGTTTACAACAGATTACAAGACTCTTGAATAGCCAACTGAATATATACTTGCCATTTAGGCTTTACAATCGAACATGCCAACTTTGCTTATAATCTTACTGGTACAACTGAGTTACACTGTTCCATACGTTATGTCTCGTATAGCAGAAGACATCTTCTTGTAAGAAAAACTTCTGTGCACTCATCCGAATTATCGATGCCAAGCACTGATCAAACAATTTTTCCCATACACAAGCACCTGTAATATTGCCTACAACGTGGGTCAGTACATCATCAATGAACTGACGAGCGGTGCTGGCCCAACTCACCTAAGAAGACAACACTATGTAATCATGTTATAGAATATTATTAAAAGTGGTCTTTCTCGTCGCCTTAGGGTCAATTAGTAGTTCATATCCGACAGAGGTAAAGCATGCATATATTTTCTAGCCAGCATAATGTAAAGCATACAGTTATCACACTTGGTGATTCTTACCCACAGTCGTATAGCCATCCATGTACATTTATAATACTTACCTTTCCTGCATAAGACATTGCTAGGAACAATATCATAATTCAATATATTTGTCACCGTTCAGGTGATTCTTACCAACAATCGACATTCTTTCCTGTAATTGAGTAATAACTTACTCTGCCTGCATAAGACATCATTAGCACTGGACCTATCTATATGAAGGTCACGGGTGTAATGCCCCGCCCCGTATGGTACATTATGCTAAGTCGCAGACTCGAAGAGTTGTATTGACCCGATTACGTATCGATGCGATAGAACATTGAATACCTTATCGAGGCGTGCCTCAGTTGCACGAGTCGAAAGGATGGAACATAAGTATAACGCATTGAATACTAAGGCATAGAATATGGAAACATGGCTTCGAGGAGTGCATTGAATGCAAGATGCAAGGAAAGACGACGAATGTGTGCAGCTGCACAATACTTACAAAAGATGGCATCGTTATGAAGAAGATAACAGTTGTGGCACGGATGTGACATAACTGTCCATGCGGCATGGTGCCTTTGAAATGTTCATAGCCTTCGGGTCGTTCGTTGAGAATATTGGGGCGTTGTGCCAATTGAAATAGAAATAGACAAACTTGCTTGGTTGTATGAAAGATAAGATGCGTGGCATGGTCAAATGGACTTAAAGATATGAAGAAGCCTGTGCACGGGCACCCCTCGAACGTGCACTACAAAAATTCATCGATTTAGCGACGGCTATATCCGTCAACAATCCGTAGGTAAATATAATTACTGACGGATAGTCGACGAATATTGGTTAAAAAAGGTCGTCGAAAAAAGCCTCATCGCTAACTACAATCCGTCGGCAAGTTGTCGCCCGACGACGAATTAGCGACGGACTGCCGTCAACCATACTTGTGCAGTTTGTGAAGACTCGCCGACAGAATACCGTCAAATCAAGTATCAAAAGAAGTAATGATGTATCACTTACCGATGGACATATCCGTCTCTATTTGGTCGATAAATGCGTATCAGGGAGTTTCTGATACGCAAATTTCGTCGTCAATCAGTCGCGAATAGTCGCTAAGTTTGGACGGATTCACGACGGAATATCGACGGCATATCCGTCGACCCGTTCTGTGAATTATTCATATTTTCAGAACATTGCCGACGGATAATCCGTCGTTATTCTGTCGTGAGTCGTCGCTAGACCGCCGCCACTCGGTCGGTTTTATAGTGACGGATTATCTGTCGCCAATATCCGACGAAACATTGTGTATTTTATCGACTACTAGCGACAACGTACCGACGTATTATCCGTCGACCCTACCCTGTAAATCTTTTATAATTCCAGAACCTTGGTGACGGATAACCCGTCGGCGTTTAGTCGCGCATCCGTCGCTAACTGGGAATCCCCCAGTTAGCGACGGCTATTCCGTCTGTAATGGGTCGCCAGTCCGTCGGTAGCTGGGAATTTTAAAAAAATAGCATAAAACTGGGCATTTCCGATATACACAATTCCAATATACAAAACACACAAATAATCCCAAGCATTCCCAATATACAGAATTCCAATATACACAATTTCAATATACAAAACACAAAAAATTCCAACACACAAATATCCCAAACATTTAAATTGTTCACACAAAACACATAAATATTCAATATTTAAACACAAATATTCAATATTCAATAAAAAGGAAAATCGACTTCGGCCTCAGCAAAGATCGCAAGTCAAACGATGAATCCTCACAGCCAGGGATCATAGTTGCGTTGAGGCATGTACCATTCTATTAGCCACTTTGCATATGAAGACTCATTCTAGTTGATGTCTTCTGTAGGGACAGGAGGGTCAGTTCCGATGCTACTACTCTCTGACGGTGGCTCCTCTTTAACTTCAACCTTAGGAACAATCTCTTTTCTGATGGTCATCGGTTCTTTCTTGACCTCGACCTTTGGTAACACCTCCTCCTTAACAGTCACCAGCTCTTGTTTAACGAACGGAGACAGTATCTCTTCCTTCAGGAGAGCCTCCGCCTTCGACATGGGTACTGCAACAGAGTCAAAGAAAAGTTAGCAACAGACTCAAAGAAAAGTTAGCAAAAAGGACTTAGAAGCCCAACATGAGCATCTGAGCCGCATCAGAACCTCTGGCGCATCAACTGGGATGAAACCCATGCGCGTCAGCCTAAGCACATCTATATGAGGCGGCTCATCTACAGTTAGTTCACCCCAACATCACTGCAACAAAGACCAAGGCAAGAGAATTCCCACCGAGCACTTCCGGGCGAACGTCGGCGTGGATTGCCCTAACGACGGGGACTTCCTCCGTGTCAACCTCCAAGGGTTCCTTGCCTAGGCCCCTTCCTCGGCTAGCAGCACTGCCTCGGGGAGTCTTGGGAGCCATCTCTCTAACAAAGAAAAGAAGGATTTCAATCTGTATCGTAAGACAAACTAAACATAATTAGGAGAAAATCTATTAGTCAGGGAGCCGACTCTGTAAGACAAACTAAACATAATTAGTTCAATCTGTATTGTAAGACAAACAAACATAATTATGTGTGTGTGTGTGTTTTTGTGTATGTGTGTGTGTGTGTATGTGTGTGTGTTCCGACCCGCGCGGCCAGCCACCCCCGTGGCCAGACCCTAACCCCCTCGCAGCCCACCCCCAAATAAACACACAAAACACACAAATAATCCCAAGCATTCAAATTGTTCACACAAATAATCCCAAGCCGACGTTCGCCCGGAAGTATTCAAATCCCAGAGGGTACATTGATACAACAATTGTTCCTAGACTAGGCAAGCTTGTTTACTCCATTACTGCAGGTTTGCAGGCAAAATCATGGGAACCAAGTGACCATGCAAGTTATACTGTAATAAATATTATATAAGAAAATTAACAAATTAAGTAAAAGGTTAGCCACAGATATATATTCATGAATTTTCCAACATGGGTCTGACATCGCTATCCAAACTAAATTACCTAAGGTTTCATGAACATGTGGATGGCTTAGAACGACATCCAAACTTCATTCATTTCTAGCATACACTACCTACAACACTCATAGTTCTGTTCATATGTAGTATCATAGGTACTCATCAAATTTGGATAGTATCTATTATTGAACAGAATAAACACCTGATAATGTAAAGCTAAGAAAGATAAGTAACCATTTGACACTAGAAAATAGTATAGGGTCGCCGCATCATCATTTTCAAGTCTAGGAGAAAGAACATCCATAGGGTCATTGCCAAATTCAGATTGCTAATTTTTGCCTCGTATGGTCATTGATTAGTATATACTGCTAAATTTAGTCTCTTTGGTCCTACAGTAATAAGAACTTGAACACTCTCTGTCAATCTAATGGTCCTACAGTAGTATATGCCAGTTCTACATTTATTCTACAATTTTTCTTTCATACAAAAGACCATGCACTATTAGGTTAAGGTGTGAGATTCTTCAATTTCAGAAAATATAAGTAGTTTAAAAGTAGGAAGAATGAGCCCAAGGATAGGAAGGGGCCGAGACCATTCTTTTACTACCATTATAGTATCCCACAATCAACATAATCAACAGCAAGACCACAAAATTTTAGGGTCATAATCATCCTAACAAACCCTAATTCAGGGTTATAAACCGTATTATCAATATCACGATTAAACCGTATTATCAACATAATCATCCTAACAAACCCTAATTTAGGGTCATAAAACATGTGTGTATGTGTGTGTATGCGACGAATATATATGTGTGTGTGTGTGTGCGCCGAATATATATATATATATATATATATATATATATATATATATATATATATATATATATATATATATATATATATATATGAGATTCATCAATTTTAAAAAATATAAGTAGTTTAAAAGTAGGAAGAATGGGCCCAAGGATAGGAAGGGGCCGAGAGCATTCTTTCACTACCATTATAGTATCCCACAATCAACATAATCAACAGCAAGACCACAAAATTTTAGGTTCATAATCATCCTAACAAACCCTAATTCAGGGTTATAAACCGTATTATCAACATCACGATTAAACCGTATTATCAACATAATCATCCTAACAAACCCTAATTTAGGGTCATAAAACATGTGTGTATGTGTGTGTATATGTGTGTGTGTGTGTGTGTGTGCCGAATATATATATATATATATATATATATATATATATATATATATATATATATATATATATATATATATATATATATATAAGTGTGTGTGTGTGTGTGTGTGCGTTCCGACCCCGCGGCCAACCACCCCCTCCCACCTCCACCCCCCATGGCCACCCCCGCCCCCCCCGTACCCTACCACCAACCCTCCCGGGGCCAACCTCCCCACGGCCACCCCCCCCCGCTGCCCCCCCTCCAACCACCCCCGCCGTCACCCCCCGCGGTGATCCCCACCACCGCCAGCTTCACCCGCGCGTAGCGACCCCCACCCCCACCCCCCACGGCCAGTGCCCTCCCGCAGCCAGCACCCCCCCGCTGCCCGACCCCTCCCACCACCGCCGACTCCCCTCCGCCCCCCACCGCCGCCCAAGAGAGAGAGAGAGAGAGTTACCTCGATGTTTCAAGCGTCCAAGAGAGAGAGAGAGAGGAGAGAGAAAAAATTGGGGGGAATAAAATTTTCCCCCGTCGGTTCAACTTAAGCTAGGCTTTTAACTTAGCGACGGACTAGCGACGGCTAAAATCCGTCGCTATTTAGTCGTTAATCTCACACAATTTTTTTAAAATTTTCCAACCACTTAGTGACCACTTAGCGACGGACTGTATGTCCGTCGCTAATATCCCATCATCTGGTCGACGGATTATCCGTCGCTAAGTAGTCATCAATTTTCCTGCCAACTAGTGACATTTTTCTACGATTTTTTTAACATTTTTCGCCAATTAGTGACTACCGAGTGACTACTTAACGACGGGTTTTTGTTCTGTCGCTATATAACCGACGGCGTGTCGACAGATAGGCGATAAATTTTTACCCTTAAAAAAAAATTTGGTGCGCGATTAGTCGGGAAGTCATCGCCAGGTTGTCGGTAGTCCGTCGCTAACGATGACGAATTTATTCCGCCGCTAAAATGCCATCGCCAATTAACTGTATTTTGGTAGTGGTGGTACGCCAGGGCGCTGGGACCGTTTGGCCGGGAGGGATATTGGATAAAGTTGGTATTGTTGGTGCACTTCATATAGACGATTAGCGACATACTATTGAATGTGATAAGCCACTTACCAAGTAATTTGGGGGTCCCTGAATGTTTGGGTTAGCAACCGCAATAGACTGATCATCGTCTTACATATTCGATTTGAGAAATATAAGTCCATTCTAGCCCGAAAAGCTAGTGACCTTCATATAGTTAAGGGTGATAGATTGAAAATGCAACGTATACATATATCCTGCACAGATAGATCCTGGGTCGAAAGTGCAAGGTACACACATATCGTTGTCACGACCCGCACCCAGTGTAAGGGCCCGAGAAGTGGTTACGTCTAGCCTACGCCACAGTGTCAGCGGTAGAACGCTGTCCTAGGTCACATACATCTAATAGTTATAAGGTACCTGTACAATATATACACTCCGAATGGAGGTGACATAATAAAGTACAACTCAATCACAACTAAGAAAGAAAGTACGGTAAGATAGAATAGATGATAACACAGAATCCACAGATGATAAATACAGATAAGAGAGTGCTAAAGTCTAAGATAGACAACACCACAATCCAGAATACAATCTCCAAGTATATACAAGTGTATCCAAGACAGAAAGATAATAGAAACTAGTCCAGCTAACTAGCCTAGTCTACTGGAGTAGTTTCGTCTGCAAGTGCTGGGTCTTCCTGAGGGTCCAGCTCACAAGTGTCATCTAGGCCTGCACCGCAATATGTGGGACACAGGTCCTCAAAATCTTTTGTAATATTTCAACAGGTCCAGTCAGGACTGGAGCGAGCACAGTACATCTCACGCAGTTCATATCATGACAGAAATATAAATCAGGCAATAGAGTAAGATACGTGAAACGTTGAAGAGTATACATGAGTAAAAAAGAAGACTGTAATAAAATATCTACTATAAATAAAGAGCTACAGTGAACTAGTGATTTAGAGTACAAGCTAGACATGTGAACGGCTTGATAATAAACATGAAAGTTTGTACATGACTACACTACTTTGAAATTATTCACATGACCATTTATACTCCCCTATACCCCAATCAATACACAAGGATCCAGACAGGTTATGTTATTGCACATGATATCACATGGGAGCCCATAAATGGGTGCATATGAATGTAAACATGGGGGCTCCGTGAACATAAGATTACATGAATCACGAGAGTGCATATGAATGGTAAAAGCAGAGGAATACATGATAAAAGTGAAACACACATGACATGATGTAACCGATGCTCCCGAGGGGAATAACATCTCATGAAAGGATCCATATAGTACCAATTCGTGTTAACAATATGACAGCATCAAGTAAAGTAATCTAGAGCAAGAATATAGTCTTAGCAAGTATGAAATGGTCAGAGAATGTACTCGCCTGATATCCTGAATGTCTGAATGAAATACTGTCTGAGGAGTGGTGTCTCGCTCCTATTAAGAATATTACAAGTCACAACATATCCAAACTGGTAAAATAAGCTACTATGATGCATTCTACATGATTTTGGGTCAGTTTTAGACTAAAGTCAACCATGTTCAACTTCAGTCAACTAACTAGTCAAAGCTAGGTCAACTAGGTCAACCTAGACCCAATCAAGTCTCATTAGGCCTAACCAGTCTATCCTAGTCTCCCCACAGAACTACAACCATACAACTAACCACACACACATTCACATATATATATATGTAACCAAATATTCATGCATTTATATATATTCATGACATTCCCTATATATATATATATATATATATATAATCAACATAATTATTTACTTACATAAATGCCTGCATATATAATATATACAAGTTAGATAGGTGAGGAAAATATGAACTCAGTTTATGTATAATGTTCAGTGCAAAAACAAGCTTCTCAGTTTAGTCATCAGTTTTTAGTTAAGGAAAAAGGAAAGGAAAGGAAAGGAAATCAATGCAACATCATTCAGTTAACTAGCTATTGAACCCAGGTTTCAGTTTTATGATACATTCAATCATTCTCAGTAGATACTCTTAGATTTACAAGGAAAACAATTTCAGTTTACATGAAAGAAAGGAAGAATCATTCAATATTCAGTTCTAACAACTCTTAGTTATATAGAGAAGCTAAAGCTCAGGTTTGATTTCAGTATTCAGTTTATAACAATTCTGTTATTAACATGAATCAACCATCAGCTAGGTTCAGTCACATATAAGCAATGGAAATTCAAATCTCAATGTACGACATTCATTCAGGTTATATAACATATAGGCTCAGGTTCAAAACATATCATTTAGGGAAATCAAAAGCTATATATATATATATACATGACAGTTATAGGGGAGGAAAATTCTCAAGTTATCTCAAGCAAACTGTTCAGTTATAACAACCCAGTCCAGTCCAATTGGTTTACCAGTTAACAAGGGAATCAATCAAAGAGCATACAAGGTTCAGTTATAATAAATAACTCAATTTAGCATCAACTAAACAAAACAATATTTAAACCTTATTAAGAAACTGAAAGGGAAACTACATTAGGACGGAAACATAAAAACAGCACTGTCAGTCGAAACCCGAGCTTCACAAAACATCAAAAACCCAATGTGAATCCCCCATGTCAACATATATAAACATATTAACTAAAACTGATATATATCTAGACATGAACCTACTCAATAAATCATGATTTAACATTTAAAAACAATGAAGAACTGATAAGGACATAAACTAACATAACCAACTCGATACCAAAGTTCAACCCCCAAAACTATGCTCGAACTTGATAACCCATCGAACCAATGGTCGATAATGGTTCCCACAAATGTTCTTGTGCCCCTCAACCCTCACGTGTCCTCAAACACTGGACACAACGTGTCCAAGAACTCAATGAACCGAACAACAAAACTGGACACAGTAAAACAGTGCAACCCGTGACCAGTGTAACTCGAGTTCTCACTCGACACAAATCTATTGGATACGAGGCTTTGGGGGTGTCGTGTCAGACACTGCCCCTACCTTCGTGTCCAAGGACACGTGTCCAAGTGCCCTAATCATGATGCACGAGTATACGAGCAGCAGGGCAGCCTGGCTGCACGCGCGTGGGGCGTGTCCACGACCCTAAAGCGACACGAACTGGACACAATTTGTGCTCAGTCAAAAAGAAAGTGATAAGCCACCTCAAAACATGAATTTTTATTCAAATACATTTTAAAAATAGTGATGAAAATTCCTCTGTGGCATTTCATTGAACACATCAAAACATAGACAGATACGTGTCCGATACGGACACGAAATGGACACGACTCAACACGAAACCAATACCTACAGCTAGGGGACACCTAGGGCTATGCAAATATGCAAAGAAATCAGAAATCTAATGGGTTAAGTGAGTGTTACCTATAGGTTGTTATTCCTCAAGAAAATACCCAAAATGAGGATCCCTCATTGCTAGCTTAATGCTCCAAATTGCTACAGAACTGTGATTGCTCTCCATAAATACAAAATAGGGCTATATTAGGATCATATGCAAAAGACTAGAGTGAAAAAGGATTAAAAATAAAGAATCTAAGGATTGGGGAAGAAATGACATTACCTCTTTCTATTTTTAGAAAATATTTCCTAAAGAGGCAAGTCCTATAAAGAGGGATATATATAGGGCTACCTAGGGTTTCAAGTGGCCGGCCAAGTCTAGTAATCTAGGGCTAGGGTTTAGGTTTGGGCCTTCTCCCTATGTAACTTAAAGGCCCAAATTGCTATAGGCTCAAAATTCCTATGTAAAAATCTAAGACAAATATCTCCTTAGCCAATTATCTAGATATTTATAATCTCGTCTTCTAGTAGATTTACACTAATCATGATTAGGACCCTAAGACTAATCTAGAATAGGCTAAGCTTCTAGGTCAAGTCTCAAATCAACACTTAACACATAAATATCTAATAAAATTCAAAATGACCAAAATTGACCAAAAGACCAAAATACCCTCAAGCTAGAAATGTAGTAGTGACAAATTTACCCTCCTTAAAAAAATTTCGTCCTCGAAATTAAAAGATGAAACTAACTGATGAGAAGGATAGACAATCATACCTCAAGGTCCAAAAAGATAAGAGTATCGCTCGCACATCTCATCCTTCCGCTCCCAGGTAGACTCTCCTGGAGAATGATGCCTCCATGCGACGTGAACCAAGGGTATCACCTGGTTCCTCAGTACCTTCTTTCGGTGATCCAGAATCTCCACTGGCTACTCTAAATAACAGAGAGTAGGACCCACCTCAATCTCCGAGGGATCAAGTACATGGCTAGGGTCAGCCACGTACCGTCTCAACTGTGATACGTGGAATACGTTGTGGCAACCCACTAGTGCAGGTGGCAAGTCTAGCCTGTATGCCATGTCACCGACTCTTTTGCTGATCACGAAAGGTCCGATAGAGCGTGGGCTAAGCTTTCCACCTCCACCAAAACGTATGGTACCACGAGTCGAAGATATCCGCAGAAAAGTCATATCTCCGACCTAAACGCAAACGAGGTCTCAAGTTACTAAATAATCAAACATGATCAACAAACAAACAATCAACCTACTTCTAATCCTATCTTTATAACACATACTCCAAAATACCTGACATAACCCCATATATCTTACCTTCTAATACCCATATATCTCTAATGTAACCCATAGAACCCACACTATTCTAAGTGTATCATCTATGCATACATATAGACTAACCATCTCATATGCCTAATCTATATAATATAAGCAGAACCCCTTAACCCATATTACTTATCACATATATCCTATAATATATACACAATACATAGCATTAGCCTAACATGGAGGTTTACTAGCAACCAAAATAAGGGACAGGACATGCAATGTGGTTAACCCTGGAAGCAAAACAATGCCTAAGTGGCTAAACTGGAACTAATACTCAACTAATGTCCTATTGTGAGACAAATCAGAGTGAATGCAGTGATGCAATAAATAAAGCTTGACAGTACAGTGTGATGATGCATACAAATCACAACATGCAGTGGAGAATGCAAGTTATGCAAGACATCCAATGCAGGTATGAAAGGTGGTGAAGGTCTGAACTTATAATAAAATGAAGTCTGACACTACATATAGATTAGGGGGAAAAGTTGACCTAAGAAGCTATGGTAGGTTGCTTTATAGGGACAGGACCCTACATTGGCTAAGAAAATCATGAAAGGGGTTGAAATATGAAGGATGATGAGATGTGGTCAGGACATAGTCTCATGTTATGATACTTAATGAGTATCAGCAAAACTAATGAGGGTATCAGGTAAACAGAACATGCAATAGTTATTATGATATACTGCATGATATGCAAGTGGTGAAAGTATGTGAAGTTCAGGAATGAATGAGTGCATGTGAATCAAGGATATGCAAGGAATGTTATGTGAAGTGCAGGGCCTATGCTAAGGTGCAGTGTGTCGAGGATACGAATGTGAACATGAGTGAATGAGTGTCAGAACATAAGTGCAGTGCCAATTTGTGTAGATACTTCAGGTATACAGGATACTAAGGTAGTGCAGTAGTTCATCTATATGCAGGACATGATCAAATTTGTAGTTTATATGCCTAAGTAGTAGGGAATAAAGTATCAATTGCAAGAGAGTAAAGTGTGAATTGTGTACCTGAGTCTAACGTGTCAAGAAAGTCGTATGATAATGATGAAGCACAAGATGACGTGTTCGAATAGGACACGAAGGTCATGTGTGGCTTACTGGAAAGGGTAAGAAAAAATAATAATAAATCATCAAGGCTGTAAGACATACTAACATCCTATATGGAAATTGGTTGGTCAGGGGAATCATCCACAATGGGTCATTATTCTAATACCATTGCTAACTATCATCTCTAGGGTACAGACACCCTAACAAGTCGTCATATCATTACACTATGAAAGAACTACATATGAATAAGTTCTACAAAACTAAAATATCCCTACTCCTAAGTTATTTGATAATGGAATGCAATTTTATAACAACAGAAGGGTATGATAGAGATGATATATTTAAAAACTTTCTCAAGATATAATCTGAAAATCATATGCGCCTGTCCAAAATTATGTTACTCAGAGTCTTCGTCATGCTATGAGCAAGGCTACGATAATCACAGAGTCCTTGACTAAGGTACATACCTCTAGAATCATGGTATTTAAAAAAATTTTATTGCCGCATGCTTGACAGCAAAAACCTTAAATTCCCACACCCAAAAAATACGTCCAAAATCTGACTATATGTCCTCACTATGCCAGCTAATATGACTATCGAAGATTCTAGATCCCATAACTGAGATGACCTAGCCCATATGATTTATTTTGGCAGAAAATTAAATCGATAATGAATACCAAGAATCAGATTTATCTACGAACAAGAACGATAAGCAAGATCTGTTGGAACTGAATTTTGAGATGGTTAAAATATGACAAGGAACAGAATTAAGATGAACAGAACCTGCGATAAGCTCTCCTACTGCCTGTGTACCCTCAGCTGCCATAGCGTAAGCTCGCCCCTGCTGGCCTCCTCCAGCCTGATGTTGTGTGAATCTCTGCTGCTAAGTCTGTAAAGGTAGTCCCTTCTGCTGGCCCACCGGAGCCCTCGCTCCTGCTCTCTGAGCTGTCCGTCCAAGAATCTTGAGATACTCTCTTAACTGGTGATATGATGCTCCACAAAGTAGGTACTTGCCTAACCTCATCCGGCAATTACTCTAATCGTGCCGTGGTTTCCTACAGAAAGGGCAACTGTAACATGCTGCTGTCTAGGGGTCTGCTGCATCTGTAATGGTAGTCCCCTCGGCTGCTCTAACGGAGACCTAGCTCCTGCTGTTACCTGAGTCATTGTTATCTGGCTCTTGGGACACTCCCTACACCGATGCTCCGCTGAACTTCAAAGTAAACACCTGCCAAGCCTCATCCTGCAGTCGTTTCACCCATGGCCTGCCTTCTTACAGAAGTTGAACCTAGCGTCCTGCTGCTGTCTGGATGCCTGATGGAAATATGTACGTCCCTGACCCTGAAGGTGCTGCTGAACAGGCCTCTGCTGATACTGATGTTGAATCTGTACGTGAGGACTCTTGGCCTGACCTCTACTGCTACTGGCTCCATGAATGTTACGTCCCCTCTTGAACAACTGTTGCCGTTGAGTTTCTACTATCTGCTGGAAGAAGGAGATCAAACGTGCCACGTCCTCTGATCCTGATGGCGGCTGTTGCTAAAGAATGTTCGAGATGACTGGGGAAAGTCTCGGAGTAGGAAGAGGTGCACTCCCATAAGCTGCAGATATCCCAGCCTGGGCTGGCATAAAAGGAGCTGCAGTCTCGGGGTCCTGCTGATCAGGACGAGAATTGGCATTCCCCTCAGTGGTGTCTTCCCGATCGAGATGATGAGATCGTGTCTCTATAACCATCCTGAAGACAGATCAAATGAGAGGGCAATCACTGAGAATGAGACGATAACATCAAGGGAGGACGGTTTATTTTTAAGGAAAGACAATAAAGCAACTATTTTAGATAACATGAATCTAATTAAGAGTTTTTTCTAATGTAGTTGAGTACCTTCAAAAAAATATATCCTAAACCAACTGCAGGCTGTAGTGATACTATAGTTCGAATACCACTACATAAACTCGACCTGCATGGGCCACCACTAAAAATATGTCACGACCCGCACCCAGTGTAAGGATACGAGAAGTGGTTACGTCCAGCCTACGCCACAGTGTCGATGGTAGAACATTGTCCTAGGTCACATACATCTAACAGTTATAAGGTACCTGTACAATTCATGCACTCCGAATATAGGTGGCATAATAAAGTACATCTCAATCACAACTAAGAAAGAAAGTACGGCAAGATAGAATAGATGATAACACAGAATCCACAGATGATAAATACAGATAAGAGAGTGCTAAAGTCTAAGATAGACAACACCACAATCCAGAATACAATCTCCAAGTATATACAAGTGTATCCAAGACAGAAAGATAATAAAAACTAGTTTAGCTAACTAGCCTAGTCTACTGGGGTAGTGTCGTCTGCAAGTGCTGGGTCCTCCTGAGGGTCCAGCTCAAAGGTGTCGTCTAGGCCTGCTCTGTAATAAGCGGGACACAGCTTCTCAAAATCATCTGTAATATTTCAACAGGTCCAGTCAGGACTAGAGCGAGCACAGTACATCTCACGCAGTTCATATCATGACAGGAATATAAATCAGGCAATAGAGTAAGATACATGAAACGCTGAAGAGTATACATGAGTAAAAGAGAAGACTGTACTAAAATATCTACTATAAATAAAGAGCTACAATGAACTAGTGATTTAGAGTACAAGCTAGACATATGAACGGCTTGATAATAAACATAAAAGTTTGCACATGACTACACTACTTTAGAATTATTCACATGACCATTTATACTCCTCCATAACCCAATCAATACACAAGGATCCAGACAGGTTATATTATTGCACATGATATCACATGGGGGCCCATAAATGGGTGCACATGAATGTAAACATGGGAGCTCCGTGAACATGAGAGTACATGAATCATGAGAGTGTATATGAATGGTAAAAGCACAGGAATACATGATAAAAGTGAAATGCACATGACATGATGTAACCGATGCTTTCGAGGGGGATAACATCTCATGAAAGGATCCATATAGTACCAATCCGTGTTAACAATATGACAACATCAAGTAAAGTAATCTAGAGCAAGAATATAGTCCTAGCAAGTATCAAACGGTCAGAGAATGTACTCGCCTGATATCCTGAATGTCTGAATGAAATACTACCTGAGGAGTGGTGTCTCGCTCCTATTCAGAACAGTACAAGTCACAACATATCCAAACTGGTAAAATAAGCTACTATGATGCATTCTACATGATGTTGGGTCAGTTCTAGACTAAAGTCAATCCTGGTCAACTTCAGTCAACTAACTAGTCAAAGCTAGGTCAACTAGGTCAACCTAGACCCAATCAAGTCTCATTAGGCCTAACCAGTCTATCCTAGTCTCTCCACAGAACTACAACCATACAACTAACCACATACACATTCACACACACATATATATATATATATATATATATATATATATATATATATATATATATATATATATATATATATATATATATATATATAACCAAATATTCATACATTTATATATATTTATGACATTCCCTATATATATAATCAACATAATTATTTACTTACATAAATGACTGCATATATAATATATAGAGAGTTTTATAGGTGAGGAAAATGTGAACTCAGTTTATGTATAATGTTCAGTGCAAAAACAAGCTTCTCAGTTTAGTCATCAGTTTTCAGTTAAGGAAAAAGGAAAGAAAATCAATGCAACATCATTCAGTTAACTAGATATTGAGCCCAGGTTTCAGTTTTATGATACATTCAATCATTCTCAGTAGATACTCGCAGATTTACAAGGAAAACAGTTTCAGTTTACATGAAAGAAAGGAAGAATCATTCAATATTCAGTTCTAACAACTCTCAGTTATATAGAGAAGCTAAAGCTCAGGTTTGATTTCAGTATTCAGTTTATAACAATTCTGTTATTAGCATGAATCAACCATCAGCTAGGTTCAGTCATATATAAGCAATGGAAATTCAAATCTCAGTGTACGACATTCATTCAGGTTATATAACATATAGGCTCAGGTTCAAAACATATCATTTAGGGAAATCAAAAGCTATATATATATACATGACAATTATAGGGGAGGGAAATTCTCAGGTTATCTCAAGCAAACTGTTCAGTTATAACAACCCAGTTCAGTCCAATTGGTTTACCAGTTAATAAGGGAATCAATCAAAGAGCATATAAGGTTCAGTTATAATAGATAACTCAGTTTAGCATCAACTAAACAAAACAACATTTAAACCTTATTAAGAAACTGGAAGGGGAACTACATTAGGACTGAAACATAAAAACAGCACTGTCAGTCAAAACCCAAGCTTCACAAAACATCGAAAACCTAATGTGAATCCCACATGTCAACATATATAAACATATTAACTAAAACTGATATATATCTAGACATGAACCTACTCAATAAGTCATGATTTAACATTTAAAAACAATAAAGAACTGATAAGGACATAAACTAACATAACCTACCCGATACCAAAGTTCAACCCCTAAAACTATGCTCGAACCTGATAACCCATCGAACCAATGGTCGATAATGGTTCCCACAAATTTTCTTGTGCCCCTCAACCCTCACGTGTCCTCAAACACTGGACACAACGTGTCCAAGAACTCAATGAACCGAACAACAAAACTGGACACAGTGAAACAGTGCAACCCGCGACGAGTGCAACTCGAGTTCTCACTCGACACAAATCTATTGGACACAAGGCTTTGGGGGTGTCGTGTCAGATACTGCCCCTACCTTCGTGTCCAAGGACACGTGTCCAAGTGCCCTAATCATGATGCACGAGTACACGAGCAACAGGGCAGCCTGGCTACACGCGTGTGGGACGTATCCACGACCCCAAAGCGACACGAACTGGACGCGATTTGTGCTCAGTCAAAAGAAAGTGATAAGCCACCTCAAAATATGAATTTCTATTCAAATACATCTTGAAAACAGTGATGAAAATCCCTCTGTGGTATTTCATTGAACACATCAAAACATAGACAGATACGTGTCCGATACGGACACGAAATGGACACGACTCAACACGAAACCAATACCTACAGCTAGGGGACACCTAGGGCTATGCAAATATACAAAGAAATCAGAAATCTAATGGGTTAAGAGAGTGTTACCTATAGGTTGTTCTTTCTCAAGAAAACACCCAAAATGAGGATCCCTTCTTGCTAGCTCAATGCTCCAAATTGCTACAAAACTGAGATTTCTCTCCATGAATACAAAATAGGGCTAGATTAGGATTATATGCAAAAGACTAGAGTGAAAAAGGATTAAAAATAAAGAATCTAGGGATTGGGGAAGAAATGACATTACCTCTTTCTATTTTTAAATAATATTTCCTAAAGAGGCAAGTCCTATAAAGAGGGATATATATAGGGCTACCTGGGGTTTCAAGTGGCCGGCCAAGTCTAGTAATCTAGGGCTAGGGTTTAGGTTTGGGCCTTCTCCCTATGTAACTTAAAGGCCCAAATTGCTATAGGCTCAAAATTCCTATGTAAAAATCTAAGGCAAATATCTCCTTAGCCAATTATCTAGATATTTATAATCTCGTCTTCTAGTGGATTTACACTAATCATGATTAGGACCCTAAGACTAATCTAGAATAGGCTAAGCTTCTAGGTCAAGTATCAAATCAACACTTAACACATAAATATCTAATAAAATTCAAAATCACCAAAATTGACCAAAAGACCAAAATACCCTCAAGCTTGAAATGTGGTAGTGACAACCGTGCACATATAGATCCTGAATAGAGGTCACTTATAACATGACAGGGAAAGCTGATAGGCGTATTCACCTTGCGTCGGTGCAAGGGTGAGTACGTCGATGTTGGTAAGAAGTCACGATAATAACACGAGATTGCTATTGGTTGCATGTTTACTTATACGAATCGAATAACATGCCTGCCATGATAATATGCTTTACAGTCTTCGAATATGCCATGAACTCATCCTAAGGAGAACATAGAAAGAGAACTGAATTGTATGTTTGCATGAATCAATACAATACTAAATGTCGGTTTGTTAAGTGGGTCTTTGATCAGTATAGCGGGGACAAAAGTACGAATCCCCCACTTGTTTGCTAGCAGGTTCAGGAAATGGTTTGCTTACGGCGGTGCTTCACTTGAACGCGTTGAGGCATGGAATGCCAAAGCGTATTGAGGCAAGTGACCACATTGACGCTGTAATATCCCGTTCCGTACGGTACATTACAATGAGTCGTTGACTCGAAGAGTTATGTTGACCCGATGAGGTATCGATGCGAATCGATGCAAGAAGTTACGTTGGCCAAAGGTAAGCTTTGAGTCGATTGGAATCTATGGATCGAATCAATGCAAAGGATAAGTCCCGTTGAGCAAGTGCTGATGTTAGTTGATCTGGTGTGCAGGCTATGCCTTTATGCTGGATTACGGATCGTGGCATGGGCGCGATAAGCAAAATCAACCGAGTAGTTCAAAAGGATGGCTAAGTCCGAGAGTTTGCTATGCGACCAAGTTATGGAAGCGAGCCGCTTCAACTCGACAAAATGGCAAGACGTATCAAATTAAGGTGGGCAGATTCTTGACTCTCTCTCCCTATTTCTTCATGTCTAATAAAATATGTCATTGTATGCATAAGATATTATCGAGCGTGGCTCGGCGACGAAAGGTCCAAGTATGTGTCGAACACTAAGATAGAACATTGAACAATCGAACAATTGAAGCGATGTGCATCAAGTGTACGAGTCGCGGTAGGGCGGTGATGGTAGAACATTGAAAGACAATATCGAGATGTGCATCACGTGCACGCCTCCGAGAACATTGAACACTAGACGTAGAACATTGATTACGGCGCTGAGCGTGCACTCGTGCACTTATGCTACGAAAAGACTAAGTAACTATGGAACTAGGCTATGAGAATGACTTACGAATGGTATGCGTTGAATATGAGTACGAGATGACTAAGCTGTTAGGCGTCGTGTATCAATATGGATGTTTTAGGGCATAACGCCGACGGAGCTTGAGATTGAGATGGTGGATTATGTTTATGAAACGCGAATATGTTTATGGAGCGAGACTATGTTTATGGAACGTGAATATGTTCGGAACAAGATTATGTTTATGGAACGGAGGATTGGTTGGAATGCTATGTGTGTTTGCTATGGCACGTATTACATAGTCAATGGACTCGGATGGCCCGTGCACGGGTGCGACTTCCCTCAGACGGTTACGACCGGGGCACCGGGACCGTTCTGCCTAGGAGGGAATTATGTGTGGTATTTATGGTACACATCATTCTGACGGATTACGACCGTCCAGTGCTGTGATAAGCTATGATATTCGTAAGTTTGGGATCCTTCAGATACTGGGCTAGTAACTCGTATCGAAGTGATTGTAGGCTTACACATAAGAGATGCCAAGTCCATTATGGTGCGAAACACCGTGACCTTCATATAGATAGGGCCGGTGGGCTGAGATGAGAGCTGGGTGCAGGAGCAGGGCCTGCCATCCTTATGCATATGTTTACGGTTATGATTGGTCGGCTGCACGAATCGTATGATTGCTTATGTAAGTTCTAACCATGGCAGGCTAGGCAAAGAGGAACGGGATGAGCACGAATCACTATGTTTATGTTTCAGATTATGTCTAACTGTATCTGCTGTAGGAACACGGTGTAGGACACATTTACGATATATTGCTATACATCGAATATTGCCATGAAAATGATCCTAAGGCTAAATAGAAAGATCACCAAATAATGATGCATGTTCCACTAAATTTACTTAGTGCTTGGTTTGGGTGCGAGCGGGTCTTGATCAGTGCAAAACGAGGACGAAAGCACTAATCCCCCACTAGTTTGTGTGCAGGCTCAGGTTATGATTGGCTCGGGGTGGGGCTTGGCTTGGACGTGCCGAGGCATGGAGTCCTTGGCGTTCAAGCGGAGCTACCGCATGGGCGTTCGGACTTGTGATATGGAGATGTTCGACCAAAGACTACTTGGTGGCTATAAAGAGACATAATGTATGGAATAATATAATCCTTTGTGAGCTAGAGAGATCATGAGCATTGTAGCCTATTGGCATATTAAGTTGGGCTATTCAGAGCCTTGTAACCTTCAGTTCATTATGAATAAAAGAGATTCTTATTGTATTCTTTGTTTTCTTCCGCTGCTTATGTTACGACTTTGAGATAATCACTATATGAACCATTATCTTGCCTTGCACGAGCGCAACTCCAGGCTCGTGCGATATCACATCCCAGCGAGGATGATGATTCGGGTAAAATCTAGCGAGGACGAGCAATTTCCCGGATCGGGGCGTGACAAGTTGGTATCAGAGCGGTTCCATCCTCTGGACCGTGCATGAATCTCTTTGACCCTCAGATGCTTCGCTGTCAAATTCAGTTGACTCTAAGTTGTTTCTGTAACCGTATGGCTCATGGATCTGCTCGATGCTACATTGGATGTTCCATACAATAAGTCTATATTAAGTGAGTATGTCTGCCACAAATATGTCGTGACTATTGCGCTATCTCCGTGTGCCATCGGAGAATATTGGTTGCACGAAGTGTAACGGGTTATGGGATGTTGGTCGCACGAAGTGTAAGGAATATGGCGATATTGGTTGCATGAAGTGCAATGATATACGTATTGTCGGTCGCACAAAGTACGAGGAGTTATGTATTGTTGGTCGCACGAAGTACGATGAGATATGTGTTGTTGGTTGCACGAAGTGCAACGGATCGATATGTGAGGCGATGCGTGTTATGTTGCTATGCGAAGGGTTGTGTTGTTGGTTGCACGGAGTGCAGCAAGTCGTGAATCGTTCGTTGCATCAGTGCAACGAGTCGATATGGTATGATGCGTGTTATATGGCTATGCGGATGGATAGCGAAATGTTATGCGAGATTGAGTAAAGACCTTAATATCGAGAATGAGTTGTTGTACGAGTTACAATGAGTGAGATTGGAAGATCGTGGATGCAATAATAACGAGTCGAGATGGTCGCTAAGTCGAGTTTGAGTAGGCGAACGTTTATGTTGGCCGAATGTCGTGTTGAGCTTTGAGTAAGCGAATATTGCGGGTGTGATCGATATGATCGCCAAGATACGGTTAGAGTGAATGCGTGTCAAACTTGAGCGAATGCTAGAGCTGGGATCGGAAGGATCGCCATACGGGGTAGTTGATTGAGGAATAGATGTCGGACCTATGCGGAATGTAATGTCGACTAATGACTCGATTTTGAGTGGTATATGCAATACCAATTATGCGATCAGTATAGCGAAGTATTATATCGGTAAAGATAGGCTCGATTCTGAGTGGTATATTGAATACCACTTAACGATAGCTATGTTAAGCCGTTTGGTAACTTGCGATAGATTTTGTCGAGACGATTGTATTGTTACGATATGTTTGTCCTCAACGGACGAAGTAGCAACGAGATTCAAGTGAGAATGACTTGATAGAAGTCGATGCAAGTATGCCTTGACGAATTGAGTTGAACGATTATGCGTGAGTCATATGCATAGATGATACGTCGGACGAGGAGTCCTTAAGTGTAAGTCGAACGATAGGCTGAGCATAACGAAGGAATGTTGCATCGAAGAAATAGTCGGCCGGTTGAATTTACATTGAGTTAGTTTCGGAACGAGTTAAGTAGGTACGAAAAAATCGTGCGAACGAATTTGAGTTAGCGCAATGAGTCGGTAGCACGATCGGGAAGTGCAAGTTAGGGATATGAGAATGAATATATGAATTGGAAATCGTGTCTCGATGATGGTAGTTTGTTACAACAGAATGGATTTTGGTACGTGAGAATTGATTCGTATTCGAGTTCAGAAAATAACAGTGATTGCAACGAATTGGAGCTTATGAGAGACGAAGATGTTCAAGTTATGCATATCGACGATGGTATTGAGGCGTATCAAAGATGATATGTAATAACTCGGGGATACTCTGATCGAATGAATGAAAATTTTGTTGAGCATTGTTGTTAGATGAATAGGATGCAAGTTAAGTTATGGAAATTTGGATGATAAAGGTAGGAGTGCTTCGAAAAATTCGAGAGAGGATGTACGTTACTTGGATGAATCGAAAGTGCTTGATTGTTTTGAGGATAACCATAATGTCGACATTCTTGTCTTATGCGAGTGGAACTCCAGCATCGCACATACGTCGCGCCAAATCAGGGTGATCATTCCGCGTGAGCGCTGGTATGGTGATTCATACAGCAGGAATGATCAAACTTACAAGGCATGGCAAAATCGGATTAGACTTGTGGTTTGATGCAAAAGTTGTTCGAGGACGGTTTTGATGAGTATGGAATGTGTCGGACTGTGATCACGAATATGTAAACTCGGACTTGGGGCGAGTAGATGTCGTACGACTAGCAAAAATATTCGACGGTAATGTATGAGTCATTCGAGTAGCAACAACGCATCAGTTGCACGGGAGTAGAGAAATTGTGGATTGGTAAAGTATATCGGATCGGATAAAGTCTCATAAGAATTGTCGGAAATTGATTTGGCTCCGTAATAAGATATAGGATGGTTCGTTGTAACTGTCCCTCGTTGATGATCTTCAATTATCGAGCATAGTTTTGGGGCAGATGACCCTAGAAGACTTGACCGCCAAATCAATGAAGGTTGAAGTCCCATAGGATGACCCTAAAGAAGTCGCGTGAGAAACTTTATCGAGGATGAGGAATGATGTAGTACATGTTGAGGATAAGTCTAAGCGAGCAAATATCGTGTTTCGAAAGTTAGCGAGTGGCCTTCGACTAGATCGATATGGTTAGAAAGTTTATGATCGATCGAATGGATACGCAGATAGACTTGGTTAGTCGATGATCGAGTATATGTTAAGAATGTGCCTAGTATAATGATACGGTAAGGCGATTGCAAGAATTCTGTAATGCGCGAGAGCAACGAATAGTAGAACGACCCTAAGAGTTGTGTCGTAGATCGGTTGGAGTGACGGTTAGGCTATGTGTGTTGAGCGTACCATCGATATTACGAAACGAACGGGTCGAGATTGATTTGAGAATTGAGTAAGGAGTCGTACTTGGTCGAGAATCAGAGATAGGCGTGTCGTAAGAGACCTTGGATCAGAAAGATTATTGTCTTTGAGCATCGTAGACTCAAGTGGACCTCTTGTGTCGGGAGAGATTAAGAATGATGTCTGGATAAGTTACCTAGCAGGGGTTGCCCTGGACGCGATGCGTAGGTAAGTTCGAGAACGTGGGTCGTGTTGGGATAGTTGTGTGCGAGACTTAGTACGGATTGTAGGTAAAGGAATTTGTGACATGTTGGACTTAGTCCATGTCATTAAGGCCAAATGTTATGAATGACTGGATAAAAGACTTGGGTTACGTGAGAGATGGGAAACGGTTGGGCGAATAGGCGTTGCGGAGAATTGTTGTGATCGGATGCACAATGACTCGATGCAATGCGAGTGTTATGTAGCCGACGAGAAACTTATGGGATCGAAGTAACGATTTTGAGTTAAGTTATATGCAGAGATGTTTGGAAGATGATCGCGTGTTATGGAATAATACATACGAGAAGCATTTTGGAATGGGCGCTAAGATCTGACCAAGTCGAGTGTAGAATGAGTGGTGCTTGAGGACATAAGTTGAGCTTGTTAGTTGTCCCGATATCCTACAACTGAGCTTGGCTGAAATGTATATATTGGTGGGACGCCTAAAATATGTGTATGATCCAAACTACGTTGTATGATTCAAAACGATAGTGGCACGAGATCGTAAAACGATCTAGCGAGACACTTGGACTAAGTGTTGGTTTCGGTTCGAGGACGAACCTTGTTTTGAGTGGTATATTATGTAATGTCCCGCTCCGCACGGTGCATTACGATGAGTTGTTGACTCGAAGAGTTGTATTGACCTGATGAGGTATCGATACGAATCGATGCAAGAAGTTACGTTGGCCAAAGGTAAGCTTTGAGTCGATTGGAATCTATGGATCGATTCAATGCAAAGGATAAGTCCCGTTGAGCAAGTGCTGATGTTAGTTGATCTGGTGTGCAGGCTATGCCTTTATGCTGGATTACGGATCGTGGCATGGGCGCGATAAGCCAAATCAACCGAGTAGTTCAAAGGAATGGCTAAGTCCGAGAGTTAGCTATGCGACCAAGTTATGGAAGCGAGCCGCTTCAACTCGGCGAAACGGCAAGACGTATCGACTTAAGGTGGGCGGGTTCTTGACTCTCTCTCCCTATTCCTTCACGTCTAATAAAATATGTCATTGTATGCATAAGATGTTATCGAGTTAGCGAGCGTGGCTCGGCGACGAAAGGTCCAAGTATGTGTCGAACACTAAGATAGAACATTGCACAATCGAACAATTGAAGCAACGTGCATCAAGTGTACGAGTCGCGGTAGGGCGGTGATGGTAGAACATTGAAAGACAATATCGAGATGTGCATCACGTGCACGCCTCCGAGAACATTGAACACTAGGCGTAGAACATTGATTACGGCGCTGAGCGTGCACTCGTGCACTTATGCTACGAAAAGACTAAGTAACTACGGAACTAGGCTATGAGAATGACTTTCGAATGGTACGCGTTGAATATGAGTATGAGATGACTAAGCTGTTGGGCGTCATGCATCAATATGGATGTGTTGGGGCATAACGCCGACGGAGCTTGAGATTGAGATGGTGGATTATGTTTATGA
Source organism: Iris pallida (assembly GCA_029216955.1). Taxonomy (NCBI): domain Eukaryota; kingdom Viridiplantae; phylum Streptophyta; class Magnoliopsida; order Asparagales; family Iridaceae; genus Iris; species Iris pallida. Next base: position 7,482,740 of record JANAVB010015599.1, read on the forward strand.
GACGCGAATATGTTTATAGAGCGAGACTATATTTATGGAACGTGAATATGTTCGGAACGAGATTATGTTTATGGAGCGAGACTATGTTTATGGAACGTGAATATGTTCGAAACGAGATTATGTTTATGGAACGGAGGATTGGTTGGAATACTATGTGTGTTTGCTATGGCGCGTATTGCATGGTCAATGGACTAGGATGGCCCGTGCACGGATGCGGCTTCCCTCGGACGATTACGACCGGGGCACCGGGACCGTTTGGCCTAGAAGGGAATTATGTGTGGTATTTATGGTGTACATCATTCGGACGGATTGCGACCGTCCAGTGCTGTGATAAGCTATGATATCCGTAAGTTTGGGATCCTTCGGATACTGGGCTAGCAACCCGTATCGAAGTGATTGTAGGCTTACACATAAGAGATGCCAAGTCCATTACGGTGCGAAACACCGTGACCTTCACATAGATAGGGCCGGTGGGCTGAGATGAGAGCTGGGTGCAGGCGCAGGGCCTGCCACCCTTATGCATATGTTTACGGTTATGATTGATCGACTGCACGAATCGTATGATTGCTTATGTAAGTTCTAACCATGGCAGGCTAGACAAAGAGGAACGGGATGAGCACGAATCACTATGTTTATGTTTCTGATTATGTCTAACTGTATCTGCTGTAGGAACATGGTGTGGGACGCATTTATGATATGTTGCTATACATCGAATATTGCCATGAAAATGATCCTAAGGCTAAATAGAAAGATCACCAAATAATGATGCATGTTCCACTAAATTTACTTAGTGCTTGGTTTGGGTGCGAGCGGGTCTTGATCAGTGCGAAGCGAGGACGAAAGCACTAATCCCCCACTGGTTTGTGTGCAGGCTCAGGTTATGATCGGCTCGGAGCGGGGCTTGGCTTGGACGTGCCGAGGCATGGAGTCCTTGGCGTTCAAGCGGAGCTACCGCATAGGCGTTCGGACTTGCGACATGGAGATGTTCGGCCGAAGACTACTTGGTGGCTATAAAGAGACATAATGTATGGAATAATGTAAGCCTTTGTGAGCTAGAGAGATCATGAGCATTGTAGCCAATTGGCATATTAAGTTGGGCTATTCAGAGCCTTGTAACCTTCAGTTCATTATGAATAAAAGAGATTCTTATTGTATTCTTTGTTTCCTTCCGCTGCTTATGTTACGACTTTGAGATAATCACTATGTGAACCGTTATCTTGCCTTGCACGAGCGTAACTCCAGGCTCATGCGGCATCACTCCCCAGCGAGGATGATGATTCGGGTAAAATCTAGCGAGGACGAGCAATTTTCCGGATCGGGGCGTGACAGACGCTCGGACATGTAACATGATTGATGCGTCCGAGATATAGAAGGCATGATGTATGGAACGGTTAAATCCTTTGTGGGTAAGAGAGAACCTGAGTGTTGTAGCCAATCTGGCATATATTGTTGGACTATTGAAAGCCTTTGTAATCTTCGTTCATTTTTAATTAAAAGAGAATTGTTTTGTATACTCCGTTTTTGTTCGTTGCTAATTGTAAATCAAAGATAACCATTTGAGAACTTGTCATCTTGCCTTGTACGAGTGCAACTCCAGACTCGTACAACATCACGCCCCAACGAGGATGATAATTCAGGTGATTCTGGGTCGGGGCATGACAACTTGCGACACGCCATCTTAGACCGTATTCCAGGTATAACGATGCCCCTTGCAGTGCGGGTAGCTAGCCCCACTGAAGGTCCCGTATACCGATGCCAGTACGTCGACATCAATCCTTGTTCCCCCTAGGATGAACTAGGTCCGTAGCCTCGGATTACCGTTCAAGAAACTACCTTGTGCACAAGTTGTCCATGACCATGCAAGTATATACAACTTATCTATTAAGAAAATATATAATCATGATAAGAAAAACTAAGTAATCAGCCACCATACTCATTCATATTGCCATCTTGCCTTGAGCTGAGCTCACAAGTACCAACTGCCCAATCCAGGGTCTTATTGTAATCAACGTTCTACATCGGCGACAGGATAATAGAATGCTGATTACTCAATCTCTTTTCCACATCTTTGATACCCTACATCTTTCCGACCAACACTCAACATGCACTCACCGCCCAATTATTGGGACTTTGCGTATGTTTTAGCATACGTCCATTTGGACATAATTCAAGCATACCCACTGTCTAGTTCTTGGGTCTTATTATCTGTATTACCATCTATTCATCGAGCTAAGGCTCCATATATTCACTGTCCAAGTATCTGGGACTTTTTCTTCACTTGTCATGTATTTTATAGCAACATCACGCAAACACAAGCCCACAATTCATGATTAATATCTTTCATTATCTTTCCGACTTTCTTACAAGGTTTTATTCAGCAACTCAACAAGAAAACAAAGCATACAATCATTTTATTAAGCGTGAAGCTAAAGGATCTTCGAAGGGTTCAACACTACTCACATTTATAAGTCGGTTTCCGCCACAATCTTATAGCCTTCTGAGCGATCCTTCGCACATTCCCAAGTCCAACAAGGCTTCATCGAACCAACAATCCATCATAAGGCACCAAGCGGGTTGGGGCTCTACATCAACCTCATACCTCTTGTACGCTCAAACCTGGGGAGAGATTGCTTCAGCTTGTCTGCCTTCTCTGTGTCGAACACAAAGAGCGTGTACAGGTACCTGGAGCAGTGGACCTTGAACTTCACCTTGCTGTGAGAAGAAAGTCCTTTATCTGGTGAATCTGCTTATATATATATATATATATATATATATATATATATATATATATATATATATATATATATATATATATATATATATACAGTTAGCTTCCCATGCGGGAAATTAGTTACGGGATTCATACGGGATGAAATCATAAAAGGAAAGATAGAGGAACAGTGCCAGCCAGCACTTGTGGGTCCTATACTATAAATTTTTGCTATTGCTCTTCGGCTCCCTCGCCTACGTACTTACCAAGCTCTCCGTATGATTTGGAGCTATCAAACTCATGGTATTCTCCGTCGGGAGTTCGACTCGCTTCACAGCCATCCCGACACCGCAAAGGAGATTCGACGCTCCCATCAAGGAGTGAATGTGCTCGATCGTCGGGAGGATCATAGATCGAGGAGCACATGATGAGGGGGACTGTTGCTGTTCATGGTGATGCCGGCGATTTTGTGGATGTGCTGCTCTGGTTCCTAGTTGTTGTTCTCTGGATAGGTTCAATGTTCATCATCATTGATCAGCTCTAATGTCGTAGTCTTAACTATTTAAATTTTTTGAAACTCTTCTTCACTGCATGCCTTTCATACAAAGCTAATCCTGTTGTTTTTAACAATAGTGATAATTTTCACTTAAATGCCTACAGCTTCATTTCAATGCGTGCGGCCTTTCATCTGAAGCTAGCATGAGTTTAATGTTTATGTTGTTTTTTATTGTTCTTATCAAATAGTAAATCATGTTGGGAAAGAAACGCGGAAACCTTTCCCCAAACCGAAGAGTACCTGCGAGAGGACCGAGCAAACAACGCACGAACCCAAAAACAAGCACACAAAAACAACCACGCAGACACAGAGAATTTTTGACGTGGAAACCCTTGCGGGAAAAACCACGGGACGATCGGAGTCCAACCCTGAGAAGCCTCCACTAATGGAATAGAAGAATTACACCCTCTACAAACTCCTCCCGATCCAAATCGGATCCCCACAACACTCAGAGATAAGAACATTGATTACAAGGCTACGAAGAACGAGAACGACGAGTAGAGATTACCCGAAACACGATCTCCTTCGAAAACGACCTTCAATCCTCCGTCTTCTTCTCCGAAGTTGCAATGGCACTCTTGCCTCCTTCTCTCTCAAACTTGTGTTGTCCAATGCGATAATACCATAATGAATTAGGGTTGAGAAAACTCAATATATCTCCCTAATCCCGCAACCAACCTGGACCGTTGGATTAGATCCAATGATGAAAACTCATCCTGAAATCCGCTCCAGCCCCCCGACACACAGAGTTCGGCCAGAACTCTGTGTGGGGCAACCAGCACTGGATGGCCAAACCCTGGAACGGCCAGACCGAGTTCGGCCAGAACTCGGCCTGGGACCGAGTTCGGCCCGAACTCGGCAGACTTGGTCCAGAACCCCCTTTGGGGCAGCAGCAGCAGTAACAACTACTCCCGAGCTTCTCCGACATCGGACGGCGCTCGTCGCACTCCGGGATCTTCTCCACATAGGTTGGGAACCCCACCCACTCCAACAAATCTCTTCCTTCACAACTATGGAGAGGACGTCGTCATCCCGACGATCTGCCTGCAGTACTCAAACTTCCCCCTTGGTAGAATCTTCGTGAACATATCAGCTCCGTTGTCATCTGTATGCACCTTCTCAAGCTCCGCATCCTTCTTCTCAACCATATCCCGTATCCAATGATACCGAGTCTCGATGTGCTTGGACCGGCTATGAAACGTCTGATTCTTCACAAGATGGATAGCACTCTGACTGTCGCAAAGCAAAGTATACTGCTCTTGCTTCAGTCCCATTTCCTGCAACAGCTTCTTCATCCACAACAGCTCCTTGCAAGCCTCCATCGCCGCAATGTATTCCGCCTCCGTCGTCGACAAGGCAACACACTTCTGCAACCGCGACTGCCACGACACTGCTTCTCCCGCAAACATCATCACGTAGCCTGAAGTCGATCGCCTCGTGTCTACATCTCCAGCCATATCAGCGTCGGTATACCCAACCAGCTTCGGCTCGTCACCACCAAAGGAAAGTCTCCAACCAGCAGTGCCCTGAAGATATCGTAGAATCCACTTGACCGCACTTCAGTGTACCCTTCCAGGATTTGAAAGATACCTGCTAACCGTACCAACTGCATGAGCAATATCTGGCCTCGTACACACCATGGCATACATAAGGCTTCCCACAGCTGAGGCATATGGAACTCGCTCCATATCTTCCTTTTCGTCCTCGGTAGATGGATACTGCTCCTCAGTGAACTTAAAGTGAGCCGCGAGGGGGGAACTCACTTTCTTCGACCCGTCCATCCCGAAACGCTGAAGTACCCGGTAAATATACTTCTTTTGGGACAAGTGTAGCAGCTTGGACTCTCTCTCTCGGCTGATCTCCATCCCAAGAATAGTCTTCGCTGCGTCCAAATCCTTCATAGAGAAGGCCGCGCCCAGTTGGCGCTTCAACTCCGCTATCCTAGTGGCATTCCGACCCACTAATAGCATATCATCAACATAGAGCAATAAGATGATAAAATCATCATCGGCAAAATACCTCACAAATGCACAATGGTCCGACGTCGTCCGTGCATAACCATGCTCCCCCATAAACGACTCGAACTTTCTGTACCACTGCCTCGGAGCCTGCTTTAGACCATACAAGCTCTTTCTCAACCGGCAGACCAAATGTGACTTGCCCTTCTCACAGAATCCCTCCGGCTGCTCCATGTATAACTCCTCCTCAAGATCACCGTGGAGGAATGCCGTCTTCACGTCCATCTGCTCGACCTCCAAGTCGAAACTGGCTGCTAATGCTAGCACCACCCGAATAGACGAATGCTTGACAACAGGCGAAAAGATTTCATCATAATCCACGCCTTTCCGCTGACTGTAGCCCTTGACTACCAGCCTCGCTTTGTATCGAGGGCGAGTAGCATCATCCGTCTGCTTCACTCTGAACACCCATCGATTCTTCAAAGCCTTCTTGCCCTTTGGCAACCGTACCAGATCATAAGTAGAATTGGTGTGCAAGGAGCTCATCTCCTCCTGCATAGCCACCATCCACTCCTGCCTGTGTTCGTCTTCCATAGCCTCTGCAAAACTTTCGGGCTCTCCCCCGTCAGTCAGTAGCACATACTCATCCGGCGAGTATCTCGTAGATGGTCGACGATCCCTGTTGCTCCTTCTCAGTGGAGCCACTGGTGCTGGCTGTATACCGACAGCCTCCTCCCCTTCAGGAACTTCCTCTCCGGCATGCTCATCCTCCTGAGGGACACCCTGACCACCATCAGCAGGCTGATGATCAAGGTTGGGAGCAACTCCATGTACCGGCACCACCATAACTGGATCCTCTGCGATGTCCTCTGGAAACTGCTCGAAGCGAAATGACTCTAACTCAGGCAATTCCTCAGCCTCAGAAGGCGTCTCGGAATCCTGAGTGTTGGTCATGGTCTGATCCTCGATGAACACCACGTCCCTGCTTCTGTAGAGCTTTCCTTCCACTGGGTCGTAGAGTCTATAGCCAAACTCATCCCGACCGTAGCCGACAAAGACGCATCGCCTCGTCTTCGGCTCAAGTTTGGTCCTCTCGTCCTTCGGTACATGCACGAAGGCTTTACAACCAAACGCCCGCAGGTGACTGTATGACGGCTCCTTGTCGTACCATACTTTGTTAGGCACATCACCCTGCAAAGGAGCACTAGGAGACAAATTAATAATATAAGCAGCTGTGAGAAGAGCCTCACCCCAATAACTGCCCGACAAGTTTGCTTCTGACAGCAAACACCGCACCCTCTCCATCAGTGTCCTGTTTATGCGCTCCGCTACACCATTGAGCTGAGGTGTCTTTGGCGGAGTCTTCTGGTGTCGTATCCCTTGCTCTCTGCAATACGCATCAAAGGGACCGATGTATTCGCCGTCATTGTCGGACCGAACACACAACAACTTCTTGCCCGTCTCCCTTTCAACGGAGGCCTGAAACTCCTTGAAAGTAGGCAGCACCTGATCCTTGGTCTTTAAGGCATAGACCCAAACCTTCCTGGAACAGTCATCAATAAAAGTCACAAAGTAAGAAGCACCACCAAGAGATTTTACCTTCATAGGACCGCAGACATCCGAGTGAATCAACTCGAGCAACGCCGGCTTCCTCGAACTTGGGTGACTTTGGAAAGACACCCTATTTTGCTTCCCAGCCAAACAGTGCGTGCATTTCTCCAACTTTGTAGACTTGAGCCCCGAAATCACTTTCCTGTTCACCAAGTAGCTCATCCCCTTCTCGCTGATATGGCCGAGCCGCCTGTGCCACAACTCGGTAGACGCGTCACTGACTGCGTTCACCTCCTGTGCCCCCTCTGCGCTCCCCTCCATATAGTAGAGACCGGACTTCTTGCTTCCTCTGGCAATCACCATCGAACCTCTGGAAAGCTTCCACTGACTATTTCCGAAGAGACTGAAGAATCCCTCGTCATCCAACCTTCCAACCGACACCAGGTTGAAACGGATATCAGGGACATGACGAACATCCTTGAGAACAAGAACCGCACCCGTCTTCGTTCTCAAATGCACATCTCCAATGGCAACCGCCTTCGACACATCTCCGTTGCCCATCTTCAACACGCCACAGTCGCCTGTCGTGTAAGTGTCAAACAGTGCCCTATTGTGAGATACATGTGCTGAAGCCCCTGAGTCCACCAGCCAAGAATTGTCATCGCAGGCGAGGTTAGTAATGACCTCATCACCTACGACGATCACATCGCCTCCATGTACCGAGGCCGCCGCTGTAGTGTTCTCTTCTTGCTTCCCCTTGTCGCCCTTCTTCTCCTTCTTCCAAGCGAAACAATTCCGCTTGATATGGCCCTTCTTACCGCAATGATAACACTCTGAGTCCTCGTACCGACCCTTGGACTTCCCCCTGCTCTTGTCTCTGCCACCACCTGGACCCCTGCTTTTGCCCCTTCCGCGGCTCTCTGAAACAAGTGCCTCTGAGTGGTGGGATGTGGATGAAGTGCCCTGAGAACGTCTCCGTATCTCTTCATTCAACACCCCGCTCTTGGCAAACTCCAGACTGACCACGCCCTCTGGAGCAGAAGCGATCATAGATACTCGTACGGTCTCCCACGAGTCTGGCAAGGTACACAGCAGCCACAGTCCCTGAACTTCGTCGTCGAACTTGACTCCCATAGAAGATAGCTGGTCAACCACGCCCTGGAAATCACTCAAGTGATCCGTAATAGACGCCCCATCCTTGTACCGCAGACCCATCATCGTTCGGATCAGGAACAACTTGTTTACCCCGGTCTTCTTCGCATACAAGGATTCCAGCTTATCCCACAACGTCTTCGCGTGCTCAATATTGGCAACGTGGTTGTACACGTTCTCATCAACAAACTGTCGTATGTACCCACACACCTGTATGTGCCCGAACTTCCAGTCCTCCTCGGATTTATCACTGGGCCTCTCGGTTGCAAACACAGGTAGATGCAGCTTCTTGACAAATAGCAAATCCTTTATCTTGCTCCGCCAATAATGATAGTTTGTGCCATTGAGGTTCACCATGCGCACCGGCTTCGCGTCCATCTCTCCTCTCTGGTTCCTCTGTCAACTCCTGACACCCTTTGAACCCAAAGCTCTGATACCACTCTGTTGGTATCAGCCAGAACAAAACCTATGCTCTGATACCACTCTGTTGGAAAAGAAGCACGGAAATCTTTTCCCAAACCGGAGAGTACCTGCGAGAGGACCGAGCAAACAACGCACGAACCCAAAAACAAGCACACAAAAACAACCACGCAGACACAGAGAATTTTTGACGTGGAAACCCTTACGGGAAAAACCACGGGACGATCGGAGTCCAACCCTGAGAAGCCTCCACTAATGGAATAGAAGAATTACACCCTCTATAAACTCCTCCCGATCCAAATCGGATCCCCACAACACTCAGAGATAAGAACAATGATTACAAGGCTACGAAGAACGAGAACGACGAGTAGAGATTACCCGAAACACGATCTCCTTCGAAAACGACCTTCAATCCTCCGTCTTCTTCTCCGAAGTTGCAATGGCACTCTTGTCTCCTTCTCTCTCAAACTTGTGTTGTCCAATGCGATAATACCATAATGAATTAGGGTTGAGAAAACTCAATATATCTCCCTAATCCCGCAACCAACCTGGACCGTTGGATTAGATCCAATGATGAAAACTCATCCTGAAATCCGCTCCAGCCCCCCGACACACAGAGTTCGGCCAGAACTCTGTGTGGGGCAACCAGCACTGGATGGCCAAACCCTGGAACGGCCAGACCGAGTTCGGCCAGAACTCGGCCTGGGACCGAGTTCGGCCCGAACTCGGCAGACTTGGTCCAGAACCCCCTTTGGGGCAGCAGCAGCAGTAACAACTACTCCCGAGCTTCTCCGACATCGGACGGCGCTCGTCGCACTCCGGGATCTTCTCCACATAGGTTGGGAACCCCACCCACTCCAACAAATCAGTGATATATCATTGGATAATTTATACTAAATATCCGCAACCTAGTTTTATACTATGTAATTAGCTACATAACAATGGCCGACTGCAGCAGATCCAAGTGCCAGTCACAGAAAAGTGCAAAGTAGAAGAAGAAGAAGAGGAGGACGAAGACGTTAGATTATAGCATTGGGACCCACAACAAGTGGTGGCAGCATTCCTCTCTTGGACTTCATCCCGTATGAATCCCGTAACTAATTTCCCGCATGAGAAGCTAATATATATATATATATATATATATATATATATATATATATATATGGGTAATCCAAAACGTGAACTCGAGACCAATCCAATTTTTGATCGGCTTCAAATATTTTAATCCAAATCCAAGTCCGAGCTAAAGTATCTTCAACCCTAACCCAACCCATTAGCGGGTTTACCTGATCAAACTCGACTTTAGCCCACCCGAGTTGCACCCCTACTCAAAATTTCTCTTTCAAATGGAGTACACCTTAAATTATTGTAAAACAAGTATAATACAATTCAAAATTCCTCTTCCGAGAATTTGACTTTTTGAAGTGTCGAACAATAAAAACAACTCATATTTATGTAATTTTTGTTTCTAATCATCTATACGATAAATTTTGTCTTGGATCATCTTGCCCACATCCTTCCTCTCAAAAAAAAAAGTTACAAAATAATTTGGTCCTATCTTCTTTTAATTTAGCAAGGTTTTCAGAGCAAGTAAAAAGTTACCTTGATAATGAAATGTTTAGGAAGAAAATTTACCCGATTAAACATTACTACTATAATATTTCTTAGATCCATAAAACATTAATACTAGAATATTTTCCAATGAAATGAAAACCTCAAGTCAAACTATGGTGTGAATTGTGCTTTAGCATTGCTGACATGCGTCTTTTAGTAAAAATAAAATTAGCTTTTCTTTTTTAAAAAATTTTAGTTGCACCCCAATTCTTTTACCCATTTTAAAGTGTACTCTACCCAATTACTATAATGTAAAATACTTTCCACTTTTGACGGAAATCGTCCTTCATTGACGGTCCACCCCTTCGACCCAAATTTTTTTTTGACTAAAATATCCCCTTGTCTCTTTCTCACTGCGTGAAGAAGAGTTTCAAATTTTTTTTTGACCCAAAAGGAGTACACTTTTTCCGTCGTGGCCAGCAACAGTAGCAGGTGTTGGGAAAGAAGCGCGGAAACCTTTCCCCAAACCGGAGAGTACCTGCGAGAGGACCGAGCAATACAACGCACGAACCCAAAAACAATCACACAAAACAATCCACGCAGACACAGAGAATTTTTGACGTGGAAAACCCTTGCGGGAAAAACCACGGGACGATCGGAGTCCAACCCTGAGAAGCCTCCACTAATGGAATAGAAGAATTACACCCTCTACAAACTCCTTCCGATCCAAATCGGATCCCCACAACACTCAGAAATAAGAACAACGATTACAAGGCTACGAAGAGCGAGAACGACGGGTAGAGATTACCCGAAACACGATCTCCTTCGAAAAAGACCTTCAATCCTCCGTCTTCTCTCCGAAGTTGCAATGGCACTCTTGCCTCCTTCCTCTCTCAAAGTTGTGTTGCCTTTGCGATAATATTGCACTATGAATTAGGGTTGGGAAATCCTAATATAACTCCCTAATCCCGCAGCAAACCTGAACCGTTGGATTAGATCCAGTGGTGAAAACTCACCCGAAATTCTGCTTCAGCCCCGACGACACAGAGTTCGGCCAGAACTCTGTGTCGAGCAAACAGCACCTAACGCCAACATTCTGGAACGGCCAGACCGAGTTCGGCCAGAACTTGGCCTGGGACCGAGTTTGGGCCGAACTCGGCAGACCTAGTCCAGAATCTCCTTCAGGAGCAGCAGCAGCAGTAGCGACTCCGCGTCGCCTACTTTCCGAGCTTCTTCACACACGAACGGCGCTCGTCGCACTCCGGGGTCTTCTCCACATAGGTTGGGAACCCCACCACTCCAACAAATCTTCCCCTTCACAACTATGGGGAGGATGTCGTCATTCCGACGACCTGCCTGCAGTACTCAAACTTCCCCCTTGGTAGAATCTTCGTGAACATATCAGCTCCGTTGTCATCTGTATGAACCTTCTCAAGCTCCGCGTCCTTCTTTTCAACCACATCCCGTATTCAATGATACCGAGTCTCGATGTGCTTGGATCGGCTATGAAACGTCTGATTCTTCACAAGGTGGATAGTACTCTGACTGTCGCAAAGCAAAGTATACTGCTCTTGCTTCAGTCCCATTTCCTGCAGCAGCTTCTTCATCCACAACAGCTCCTTGCAAGTCTCCGTCGCCGTAATGTATTCCACCTCTGTCGTTGACAAGGCAACACACTTCTGCAACCGCGACTGCCACGACACTGCTCCTCCCGCAAACATCATCACGTAGCCCAAAGTCGATCGCCTCGTGTCTACATCTCCAGCCATATCAGCGTCGGTATACCCAACCAGCTTCGGCTCGTCACCACCAAAGGAAAGTCTCCAACCAGCAGTGCCCTGAAGATATCGTAGAATCCACTTGACCGCACTTCAGTGTACCCTTCCAGGATTCGAAAGATACCTGCTAACCGTACCAACTGCATGAGCAATATCTGGCCTCGTACACACCATGGCATACATAAGGCTTCCCACAGCTGAGGCATATGGAACTCGCTCCATATCTTCCTTTTCGTCCTCGGTAGATGGATACTGCTCCTCAGTGAACTTAAAGTGAGCCGCGAGGGGGGAACTCACTTTCTTCGACCGGTCCATCCCGAAACGCTGAAGTACCCGGTGAATGTACTTCTTTTGGGACAAGTGTAGCAGCTTGGACTCTCTCTCTCGGCTGATCTCCATCCCAAGAATAATCTTTGCTGCGCCCAAATCCTTCATAGAGAAGGCCGCGCCCAGTTGGCGCTTCAGTTCCGCTATCCTAGTGGCATTCCGACCCACTAATAGCATATCATCTACATAGAGCAATAAAATGATAAAATCATCATCGGCAAAATACCTCACAAATGCACAATGGTCCGATGTCATCCGTGCATAACCATGCTCTCCCATAAACGACTCAAACTTTCTGTACCACTGCCTCGGAGCTTGCTTCAGACCATACAAGCTCTTCCTCAACCGGCAGACCAAATGTGACTTGCCCTTCTCACAGAATCCCTCCGGCTGCTCCATGTACAACTCCTCCTCAAGATCACCGTGGAGGAATGCCGTCTTCACGTCCATCTGTTCGACCTCCAAGTCGAGACTGGCTGCTAATGCTAGCACCACCCGAATAAACGAATGCTTGACGACAGGCGAAAAGATCTCATCATAATCCACGCCTTTCCGCTGACCGTAGCCTTTGACTACCAGCCTCGCTTTGTATCGAGGGCGAGTAGCATCTTCCGTCTGCTTCACTCTGAACACCCATCGATTCTTCAAAGCCTTCTTGCCCTTTGGCAACCGCACCAGATCATAAGTGGAATTGGTGTGCAAGGAACTCATCTCCTCTTGCATAGCCTCCATCCACTCCTGCATGTGTTCGACTTCCATAGCCTCTGCAAAACTTTCGGGCTCTCCCCCGTCAGTCAATAGCACATACTCATCTGGTGAGTATCTCGTAGATGGTCGACGATCTCTGTCACTCCTCCTCAAAGGAACCACTGGTGCTGGCTGTATACCGACAGCCTCCGCCCCTTCAGGAACTGCCTCTCCGGCATGCTCATCCTCCTGAGGGACACCCTGACCACCATCAGCAGGCTGATGATCAAGGTTGGGAGCAACTCCATGTACCGGCTCCCCCATAACTGGATCCTCTGCGATGTCCTCTAGAAACTGCTCGAAGCGAAATGACAGGCAATTCCTCAGCCTCAGAAGGTGTCTCGGAATCCTGAGTGTTGGTCATGGTCTGATCCTCGACGAACACCACGTCCCTGCTTCTGTAGAGCTTTCCTTCCACTGGATCGTAGAGTCTATAGCCAAACTCATCCCGACCGTAGCCGACAAAGACGTATCGCCTCGTCTTCGGCTCAAGTTTGGTCCTCTCGTCCTTCGGTACATACACGAAGGCTTTACAACCAAACACCCGCAGGTGATTGTATGACGGCTCTTTGCCGTACCATACTTTGTCAGGCACATCACCCTGCAAAGGAGCACTAGGAGACAAATTAATAATATAAGCAGCTGTGAGAAGAGCCTCACCCCAATAACTGCCCGGCAAGTTTGCTTCTGACAGCAAACACCGCACCCTCTCCATCAGTGTCCTGTTTATGCGCTCCGCTACACCAATGAGCTGAGGTATCTTTGGCGGAGTCTTCTGGTGTCGTATCCCTTGCTCTCTGCAATACGCATCAAAGGGACCGATGTATTCGTCGCCATTGTCGGACCGAACACACAACAACTTCTTGCCCGTCTCCCTTTCAACAGAGGCCTGAAACTCCTTGAAAGTAGGCAGCACCTGATCCTTGGTCTTTAGGGCATAGACCCAAACCTTCCTGGAACAGTCATCAATAAAGGTTACAAAGTAAGAAGCACCACCAAGAGATTTTACCTTCATAGGACCGCAGACATCCGAGTGAATCAACTCGAGCAACGCCGGCTTCCTCGAACTTGGGTGACTTTGGAAAGACACCCTATTTTGCTTTCCAGCTAAACAGTGCGTGCACTTCTCCAACTTTGTAGACCTGAGCCCCGGAATCACCTTCCTGTTCACCAAGTAGCTCATCCCCTTCTCGCTGATATGGCCGAGCCGTCTGCGCCACAACTCGGTAGACGCATCACTGACTGCGATCACCTCCTGTGCCCCCTCTGCGCTCCCCTCCATATAGTAGAGACCAGACTTCTTGCTTCCTCTAGCAATCACCATCGAACCTCTGGAAAGCTTCCACTGACTATTCCCGAAGAGACTGAAGAATCCCTCGTCATCCAACCTTCCAACCGACACCAGGTTGAAACGGATTCAGGGACATGACGAACATCCTTGAGAACAAGAACCGTACCCGTCTTCGTTCTTAAATGCACATCTCCAACGGCAATCGCCTTCGACACATCTCCGTTGCCCATCTTCAACACGCCACAGTCGCCTGTCGTGTAAGTGGCAAACAGTGCCCTATTATGAGATACATGTGCTGAAGCCCCTGTCCACCAGCCAAGAATTGTCATCGCAGGCGAGGTTAGTAATGACCTCATCACCTACGACGATCACATCGCCTCCATGCACCGAGGCTACCGCTGTAGTGTTCTCTTCTTGCTTCCCCTTGTCGCCCTTCTTCTCTCTCTTCCAAGCGAAACAATTCCGCTTAATATGGCCCTTCTTACCGCAATGGTAACACTCTGAGTCCTCGTAATGACCCTTGGACTTCCTCCTGCTCTTGTCACTGCCACCACCTGGACCCCTGCTTTTGCCCCTTCCGCGGCTCTCTGAAACAAGTGCCTCTGAGTGGTGGGATGTGGATGAAGTGCCCTGAGAACGTCTCCGCATCTCTTTATTCAACACCCCGCTCTTGGCAAACTCCAGACTGACCACGCCCTCTGGAGCAGAAGCGATCATAGATACTCGTACGGTCTCCCACGAGTCTGGCAAGGTACACAGCAGCCACAGTCCCTGAACTTCGTCGTCGAAATTGACTCCCATAGAAGATAGCTGGTCAACCACGCCCTGGAACTCACTCAAGTGATCCAAAATAGACGCCCCGTCTTTGTACCGCAGACCCATCATCGTCTGGATCAGGAACAGCTTGTTTACCCCGGTCTTCTTCGCGTACAAAGACTCCAGCTTATCCCACAACGTCTTCGCGTGCTCAATATTGGCAACGTGGTTGTACACGTTCTCGTCCACAAACTGTCGTATGTACCCACACACCTGTATGTGCTCGAATGTCCAGTCCTCCTCGGATTTATCACTGGACTTCTCGGATGCAAACACGGGTAGATGCAGCTTCTTGACAAATAGCAAATCTTTCATCTTGCTCCGCCAATAGTGATAATTGGTGCCGTTCAGGTCCACCATGCGCACCGGCTTCGCGTCCATCTCTCCTCTCTGGTTTCTCTGTCAACTACTGATACTCCTTCTGAATTCCAGAACCTTGCTCTGATACCACTCTGTTGGGAAAGAAGCGCGGAAACCTTTCCCCAAACCGGAGAGTACCTGCGAGAGGACCGAGCAATACAACGCACGAACCCAAAAACAATCACACAAAACAATCCACGCAGATATAGAGAATTTTTGACGTGGAAAACCCTTGCGGGAAAAACCACGGAACGATCGGAGTCCAACCCTGAGAAGCCTCCACTAATGGAATAGAAGAATTACACCCTCTACAAACTCCTCCCGATCCAAATCGGATCCCCACAACACTCAGAAATAAGAACAACGATTACAAGGCTACGAAGAGCGAGAACGACGGGTAGAGATTACCCGAAACACGATCTCCTTCGAAAACGACCTTCAATCCTCCGTCTTCTCTCCGAAGTTGCAATGGCACTCTTGCCTCCTTCCTCTCTCAAAGTTGTGTTGCCTTTGCGATAATATTGCACTATGAATTAGGGTTGGGAAATCCCAATATAACTCCCTAATCCCGCAGCAAACCTGAACCGTTGGATTAGATCCAGTGGTGAAAACTCACCCGAAATCCCGCTTCAGCCCCGACGACACAGAGTTCGGCCAGAACTCTGTGTCGAGCAAACAGCACCTAACGCCAACATTCTGGAACGGCCAGACCGAGTTCGGTCAGAACTCGGCCTGGGACCGAGTTCGGGCCGAACTCGGCAGACCCAGTCCAGAATCTCCTTCAGGAGCAGCAGCAGCAGTAGCGACTCCGCGTCGCCTACTTTCCGAGCTTCTTCGACACACGAACGGCGCTCGTCGCACTCCGGGGTCTTCTCCACATAGGTTGGGAACCCCACCCACTCCAACAGCAGGCGCCCTCGGGACCCCACCCCCCACTGTCGTGGGGGGCCGGAGCAGCCACGGCCAGCAGCAGCGGCAGATGCAAGGAGGGGACACAGGGGAGGGGGACTGCCTGGGCGGGTGTGCGTGCTGCCGAGTGGGGTGCGGCGAGGAGGGGACACGGGGGCGTGCTGCCGGCGGGGGCACGGCGAGGATGGGACGCGGAGGGCACGCTTCCGACGAGAGCTCGACGAGGAGGGGGACGCAGAGGCACGCTGCCAACTGGAGGAGGAGGAGGAATGAGGAGAGGCAGTAGCATCCCGGAGAGAGGAAGCATCCCGGAGAGGGGAAGGGATCCATTCTTCTTCTTCTTCTTCTTCTTCTTCACGGAGCTCTCCCAGCTCTCCAACCAGCAATTTACACTCATGGTCCATTCTTCTTCTACTTCTTCTTCTCAACTAACACTCATTCCAATATTCTTCTTCGTCTGAACTAACACTCATTCCAAACAATATTCAATTGTCGCACACGAATAGATCATGTATTTTTAATTTTCAAACTACAAAAACAGTTTCTTCTTCCATCTTAATTTTTTGTCTTTTGGCCCGTTGGCGGCGCCGAATGGAGGGGACGCAGGGGCCTGCTGTGGCGGGGAGGAGGGGGGAAGAGGGGGAGGGGGCGCAGGGGTTGAACGAGGGGCACATGGAAGGGGAGAAGACAACAGAGGTAGAAAACAATAGGAATATTTTAGTCAAAATAATTTGGTCAACGAGATTGACCGTCAATGAAGGACATTTTTCGTCAAAAATGGAGAAATACATTACATTATGCTAATTAAGTGTGGCGTACTTTAAATATGGATAAAAAAAAATTGTAATGCAACTCAAGTTTTCTCTTTCTTTTTTGGCGATTACTGCTAACTTATTCATTTCATGGCAGGCCCAGTTATCCAAAGATGTCGTAATGACAAAGACGTGACAACGAATAAAGGAGACCGTGACATTAGAGAAATAGAATAATCACAAACTCAAAAATCAATAACTAGTAATAAATAAGGATTATAATCTCTACTAACACAATTACTAAAAGTTGAACTTTAGATTAAGGCCTTGTTTGGTTCACGGAAAGGACAGAAGTTCAATTCTTTGTCCTTTTCTTTTAGAAAAATATAATTTTCACTAAATTTATTTCGGTATTTGGAATGCTTCATGAAATTGGAATTTTTTTTGAATAATTGAGTGTAGAAAAGTGAATTCATAAGATAAGTGTGTATATTATTTTTTTCTCTATTTTTTCTTAGGAATCAATTTCTTTTTATGTTCATTTCTTTTAGCATCTAACTACAAAATATAAATGATTTTCATTTCTTAAGATCCTAATTCTACGAACCAAACACGACTTAATTGTAATCTTCGTAGGACCTAGACAGCCTCCCACAAAAATTGCTTTTGCTGTGAGTTTAAAAACAACACCACCAATCTCAAACCAAATCTTAGTTGCTAATAAATCTATATTACTATATAGTAAAAAAATTATAAACTTCACTATATAGAATTTTGTTTCAACAAAGTTCTTATTTATGTTTACTAATTAAAATTATTCATGAAATATAATATGAATGATTAGATAATTATCTGTAGAATTTTTTTTAAAAAATATTATTGTTCTACTTTTCAAGTAGAAAATATATATTAAAAGACAATTTTTTCAAGTAGTAAAAAATTTAAAAAACTTATTATTTTTTTAGGTAGTATAAAATACTTACAACACACGTACATATATACTAGCAATGCTTAATTAGAAAATTGACTAGTTTATAACTTGATACCCTCAACTATTAGTTTTTCAATTTGATACATTAAACTTTGATAGACATTAACTTGATACTATTAACTATTGAAATTTTTTATGTTAAAATCTCACGTCAGTCAGTGGAAAGAGTATTATTTGTTTTGGGGGGAGATATTTTTGTCTTTTATAATTTTCTGTTAACATCGGTAGGATATTAAGTTGTACAATTATATATAATTGATGTACCAAGTTGACACATATAAAAGCTTATGGTATCAAGTTGAAAATCTTGAATAGTTGATGGTATCAAGTTATAATTTAGAAATTTTTTGAGTTGCACCATAGTTTTTTACCCAAACTCAAGGTGCACCCCATCAATTACCATAATATAAGGTACCTCACATTTTTCACGAAAACCCTCTATGACCGACGATCAACACCTTTGACCGATATTTTATGACCTAGATACCCTCCTTGTCATCACCGTCTTTCCTGCGTGTGCCCCCATGCACCGCATCCACCCCCACTGTGCGTCTCCCGTTCCCCCTTTCCTTTGCGGAAAGTCACAACCCTCCGTCTCTCCTCCCCCCCCCCCTTTCTCCGACACCGACAAACGAAGATGGGGGCGCGCAGAAGCAGTAGCAAGCAGCGGTCGCCGCAGCAGCTAGCAGCGCAGCAGCAGCAACAACAACAACAAGCAGTGGCCGCTACAGCATCATGCAGCAGCGCATCAACTAACAGCTGCAACAATTAGCAACAGCAGTGGCAGCAACAGCAAACGATGTCGCTAGCAGCAAGCGGCGGCAGCGGCTACGATGACACACCGCGCGGCTGGAGCGCGTGCGGCGGAGAGGAGGGCAGCTTGGAAGCAAGGGGGGGGGGGGGGGGGGGGGGCGAGGAATGAGATATTTCTGTCAAAAAATTGGTCAAATGAGTTGACCATTAGTAAATGACGGTTTTCGTTAAAGTAGAAATATCTTACATTATGGTAATTAGGTGGAGTGCACATTAAATTTGGATTAAGAAAAGTAGGATGTGACTCAAAATTTTTCTATAATTTAATATAGAAAATTGATACTTAACGATATTTAGTTAATTATATGTCTGGGCTGTTTGTTTCTAATTTGTAACCGAGTATCTAGGACCATAATTTTCTCGACTAAATACCTTTAATTAAAAGTCCAAAATAGGAGTCCTCTTCCAAATTGATATGCTGTAATTGGTAGTCTGGTCTTTGCAGATGAGGTTTGAAAAAAGCAGCAGCAGCAGCATAGTCTAACAGAGGCAAGATAGCTTTCAAACTAATACAACCGACAAATGCTTTGTAACAATATATGCAGTGCTTTTCTTGTATGACCCGCATCCGTTTTTCGGATACGAGACGTGTTAAGTCAGCCTATATCGCAGAGTCGGCGGTAGAATGCTGTCACGGTCAAGATGTTCAAAATCACAAATAATACTCATTCACAATAACTAAATTAAATTATAATTTCAAAGATTTATATTTGATACAAGGTACATGGTCTCACAATTTGTAAAGAACAACTGAATTAAATACTCGACTATCTAATCTACCCTCATCAACTGGTTGGTGGGCATGTGGGTGGGAATAGTAGGTAGTAGTCGCGCATTTTGGTTGGTAGAAACAAACGTTAGTTAGTCGTCAGATGACTTCAAACTTGGACAATTTCAAATATGACTTCCTAGCTCCTTATAAAGGCTACATGCAGGACTTTCCTTCAAAATTAAGCAAGGTGCAAGGAGAGAAGGAAAAAAAAAAAGAAAAATGAGGTGGGGTGATATGGAGGCCGACTGCTTGGTTTCCATATTCCAGAGGCTGAGCATGGAGGACTTGACCCTCAGCATCCCCTTGGTGTGCAAGTCGTGGCACAGAGCCTCCCACGACCCCCTCTGCTGGAGGAGCCTCGACTTCCGGAAGCTGGACTTCCTGCCATGGAGCAAGTTCGGCGAGAGGGCGAAGAAGACGTACCCTCGCTCGCCCTTCTCCTTCTCTTCCTTCATGCGGTTCGCGATCCACCGCAGCTCCGGAGCCGCCGTCGAGCTCCGGTTCCCGCTCTTCTTGCAAGTTTCCATCAAAGACTTGGCCTACGCATCTAAAGAGTTAGTAGTATACTTAAATACCATCTTTTTTATTTTGGATTATTTTGTATAAAGTACCAGGTACGGGATTTAGTTAGGTATAGATTTTGGATATTGAAAATTTTTCAATGACGCATTTTAGTAACGAACATTTGTTATTAAAGAAAGTCCAATTTTGTCACTATACGTGTCATTACATTTTTTTCAATGTTTTAAAATTCGGACCGATGATCGAACCGAAATTTTTTGGTATAGGTCGGATCGGGGTTCAACCGGGTTCAATCGGGTTCAACCGGAGTTCAATCGGGATTCAAATAAACTTGGTTTAGTTTGGTTTAAATACGTAAGATATCCATATTTACTTATTGGTTTAGTTTTGTTTGGTCATAAGTATGTTGGTTTGGTTTACTCTTACAACTATAAGGTCGATCAAAACCAAATCAAAAATCAAATTGTCTAAATTTTTCATGATAATTTTATTTTAAAAAAAATTTCGTAAAAAAAAAACCAAAATTGGTCGGTTCAATTGCTAACCGGTTCGGCCGGTTCACCGGTTGAACCTGTTTTTCACAAAAAATCGACGATTTTTTAAAAAACCCGATTTTAATCGAACCGAACCGATTTTTGGGTATAAAGCGGTCGGACCCGGTCCGACCGCCGGTCCGGTCCGGTTTTTACAACATTGATTTTTTTCGAGTATCCAAACTCAGTCAATGAAAAAATCTAGTACCCAAAGTCTAATTAGACCTAAATCTCGTACCCTTATACAAAATAATCTTTTTATTTTCTTGAAATTAGCTCGTTCTAACGTGTTGTTATTTTTGACAATTACTGAAACCCTAAGCTACATGTTTTCTGATTAAACAGATGTCCGAGATTGAAGATCGTGGTCTTGTGCAGTTTGAAGTTGGAAGACGAAGTGCACCTGCCGAAACTCGTAGGGAAATGGAAGGAACTCGAATTGCTCGAGATGGTGTCGAACCCGTCTTCTTTCTCAGAGCTGGCTGGAGAGATCAGGCTCAACTGTAAGAACTTCAGCGGGCTAAAAATGTCGGGTGTCAAGAAGGAAGACGCGTCGGCCATTGTGAATCATCTTCCGAAGCTCAAGTATCTGAACCTCAACAGGTCGTATCTGCCCAAGGAAACATTGCTAGCGATAATGAAAGGGTGTGAGGATCTCGAGCGGCTGAGCGCGAAACAATGTATCGGTTTCGAAGCCGACAGGGAGGTTCTCGACATGGCTGCCCGTATCAAAAGCTTCGAGCACGTCGGCTCCAAGCTAACGCTGGATGACTGCAATTACGATAGCGATGAGTATTTTCCCTACTTATTTCAAGCTATGTAACTATGTAAAGTTACAATCAAATTTGGCATAGATCGATGCTTTAATATATTTGCAAATACAGTTTCAAGATATGCGTGTGTTTTTCACAGCTAATAATGTAAGTTATACAATACTGAAAGAAGAAAAAGAGAAATCCCAAACTTATTTTATAGTCTGGTCATGGATCTTGTTGGAGTAATTATACAATTTTTTGGCAGAATATGTAAAATATAAATGTATTGGCCTTCCAAAACATTAGTGTTGGTGTTGGACGGAATCACTTACGTTATAGGTGTATATTATTTACAAATTATCTTGTTAGCAACATGCCAAGATGTATATTTATGTTGCAAAAGTAAGACTAGGTAAAAGTGATCCTTCACATAATGCCCCTTAACGAAATGCATTGACTTGAATTCTTCCCCACCGGTTTTTGGTGCTGTTTGGTTGACTATAATTGAAAATCTTCGGATTATTTTTTTGAATATCTTCTTATCATCGCAAGGACTCAAACTCAAATCATATGTTTGTTCTATCAAAAGCAAAGTTCATAAATCCGGTACATGAGGCAATAGAGGCCATCGGAATTTGTTTTCCAAATTTTCAGTCCGGCCATTCATGTTGTCGATCGGGTTTACATCATGTCAAAATTATCTTGTCATGTTCACTCATACCCCAAAGCTTTACTCTTACTTATGTTGATGATACGGTTATCACTGGCAGTAATCTATATCATATATATGCAAGTCAGTCATCATTTGCATCAACAATTGTGGATGAAAGATCTTGGTACTATTTGCTACTTCCTTGGTAATGTTGTTGATCACTTACGACGGCGAATATCTTCTCTCTCAACAATAGTTCATTGCTGATACTTTTGACATAGTTGGTCTGCCAGATTCTGGTACTTAGCATACACCTTTAGAGATGAACATCAAGATAAGTCCTGAGGAAGGAGAGCTACTATTTAATCCTTCTCAAACGATATCATCAGATGGTTGGAATTAGTTTAGAATATCTCACTGTTAGTTGGTCTAACATATTTTGTGTTGTACGTAACATTATTCAGTATATTTCGTCTCCCCACAACACTCGCTATTTGCATTTTCTTTGCTTTCTTTGTTACCTCTTAGGCAACATATCACTAAGTCTCCCTTCTTCTTGTTGGAAATTCTTTCTATTTTTCTTGTATTGAAATCTGTAACAAACAAAAATTAAAGTAAAGTTACCGGCCTCCGGAGAAGTCGCGCACGTAGCACTGCCCTAAGAGTTAATCCGGGTATATATACATGTAGAGCCTAAAAATCAAGTTGCGCCATGTTTTTACTACTCAGCAATCAAGTTGCGCCAAAGAAATCGAGTTGCGCCACTGATATGAAGCTCAGAGATCAAACTGCGCCACTGATCGGGTTGCGCCATATATCAGACTGCGCCCAATCACATTGCGCCAAAGTCTACGTGGCGCCTGACAGATAATTGCCATCATTAACTGACAGTACTGACAACTGACAGCACGGTAAACGAAGAAAATCTCTTCGAATCCCGTAAAGCGTGGCGTTCGAGATGATTTGATGACAGCTGTTCTGCGCACTCTGTGAGTTGCGCCTAGGCGCACTCTGTGAGTTGTCTGAACAAATTCTCCTCATACATTCAAATGCTGCCACGTGCCTATGCACTGAGTTGCGCCTAGGTGCAACCCAATCAAGCGCAGTTTGACTCGTTGACTGAAGCTCGCGCAACTTAATAAAGTTGAGGCAACATATGTTCTAAAGCAGGATGACGTGACGCACATGCCACTAATCTCTCAAAACGTGTCCACTACTTTGTACACGACCATACGTATCTCAATCACATGATGTCACGCATCTAAATACAGTAAGTACACGTTCGAGTAACTGAATGAAAGTTGGCGCAACCTGAAGTTGGCGCAACCTGAAGTTGGCACAACCTGAAGTGGCACAGTTCAACCTCGCGCACATCAGAATAACTGCTAAAACAGTTATTTCCAGAACTCTATAAATAGAGTTTCTAATCATTATCAAGGTAGAGATTACAGAGTTCACAGAGATTAAGAGTTCTTGCAAAAGTGCTGCTGCATTCTCCAGAGGCTCTAGTCTTCAAGTTTACATAGTCCAAGGGATAAAGTGATCGTCTTCTGATCAGATTTTTAAAGTTGTACTTTTCCAGAATTTATTGTACTTTGTGCGATTCTTTTAAAGTTTGTTATAAAATTTTTATTTTTGCAAACAAAATGGTGACTCTGCTGGGGACGACTTTCTCCTCCGACGAGAAGGTGACAACTCAATGTGATACTGCGTCAATCGGCAAGACGCAGAAGATCCTGGTTGTTCAAGTCAACCAGACAGCCTACGAGAATATGATCAACACCAAGAGCAACAAGCGCACGGTGGCTATCACCAAGAATAGAACTGTATGGACTCCTAAGTCTTCCACAGTTGCTGTTGCGCAACCTGAGCACTCAGTGGCCAAGGCGCAGTCCGCCTCTGTGGCCCAGGCGCAGCATGCTTCTGTTGCCTGCGCACAACCCACTTGTTCTGCTGCCAAGGCGCAGTCTATTCATTCTGCTACCAAGGCGCAGTCCACTCATCTTACTTCCAAGGCGTAGTCTATTCACCCTGTTGCCCGAGCGCAACCTGCTCATCTTACTGCCAAGGCGCAGTCCACTCAGCTTGCTGCCAAGGTGCAGTCTATTCACCCTGTTGTTCGAGCGCAACCTACTCATCTTACTGCTAAGGCGCAACCAGTAGCCCATTTTGTTATGGCGCAATCTAAGCACCTTGCTGTCCAGGCACAGTTTGTACAACATGCTGCTCTGGCGCAACCTAAGGGAACTAGTCTTTTGGCTATTCCCTCTTCTTCTCCAGTTTTGAACTTGGAGAAGCAAAGTTCTTGTGCTAGTGCTAGACAAAACAAAGGGAAGGGTCCTATGATACTTCCTCAACTTGCGCAATCTGCGCCTAATGTGGTTCAACAACAAAACAGAGGGAAACGCTTCTTAGCTAACCCTTCACAAAATAAAGGAAAGCACCCCTTGGTCTTTTCTTAATCTTTCTCGGTCTATGACTCAGAGAAAAATATCTCAGGTTGTATTCCTTTGAACAGAGATTCCTCTATTTTTAACAGAGGTCTTCAAATCTCTGCCAGGGGAAATAATACTGATCAAAGAGGCATCCTGCCTACCCCTATGGCAACTACTCAAGATCTTCCAACCTTGCATATTTCAAGATCCAAGCAAGAAAAATTGCTGGTATCTCAAACAGATGCACTGGGAGCAGAATTCTCTGATTTGCGTGCCTATCTCAATAGGCGTCAATCAGTATCAACCTCAGTGAAACACAAGTATCCTACGCCAAAGGCCAACTTGCACCAGAAACACAGTTTTGAAAAGAAAGACCCAATCATTTATGCTAATGAGTTTAGTATTTCTCTGTACACCCACGGAACTAAACATCTTAAAAACCGGAGGCATGTTCCTAATATCATTAAGGAATATGTTCCTCCGACTTCTTCTCGTCCCGTGGTGGTGACTGATGTCACACCCACTTTTCATTTCAAGGGTATTTTGGTAATTTTAGATTATTTTATTATTTATTGAATTCATGTGATGATATGTGGTTTGGTTTGCTGTCTGAGTAGTTTTGATGGGTTTAACCTAGCCAACCATGACCTAGAACCTTAATGTCATATTAGAATTAGATTTATTATCATTAGAATTAATTAGTTATTTTTAGAGTGTTTTAATTGATTTTTAGCCTTATTTTAGTAGCCTTTCTAAAGCCTTTTTGACTTGGGCTTTACTAGCAACCTAGTGAGCCCAAGCCCATGCATCTAACCTAACCCTAATCTCCTATACTTGGCCGGCCATAGGCAGCCCCTCCCTTCTCTTTTGTATTGTAGTATGTAGCCTCCAAGAAACCCTAGATCTCCCCTCTTCCAAAATTCATAACTTTTGCATCCGGAGCCCGTTTCTCCTCTAACGAAGACCGTCGTGCTCATAGAAAGGAGAGGATCTTACTGGAGCAGTGCTAGCAAGGTGGTGGAGGCGTTTGCTTGAGGGTACTCAACCGTTGGAGCGTTCGGGGAGTCCTTTGCATTGAGATTCTTGACTCTCAATAGGTAAATCCTAATCTAGCATAGTTTTTCCTAATTTTTCTTCATGATAGTGAGCATCTAGGCACCCATGACCTGTAGGATTAATTTCGTCCAATTTTGCATTCATTTGGTGTCCGTATCGGACACGTGTCGGCTAATATGCGTAGGTGTTTGATGAAATGTCGCAATGAATTAAATTTTGTTTTCTGTCGAATCTTTTTACATATTTGGATAGCCCTATACACGAGGATCATGACCCCATAGGTTTCGACACGAATCGGACTTGTGTCCGTGTCCAAACAGGACACGAACGCGCTACAAGCCAGGCCGTGCGCGTGCCCTGCTGCTCGGGGGTGATTCCTCGACGCACAGGCCACGTGGTCGCGTAAAAATTGACGTGTAGGTGGAGGCCGTAACTGAGATCTTCCTCCCAAAGTTTCGTGAAGTTTCATCGAGAAACGAGGGAGAAATCCCGTCGGCATTGATCGCACAAACGCGCGCACGCGGGGGACAGCCGCCGCTGAAACGCAGTTCGTGCGGACACGACACGACACGTGGACACGAATCTGGGTATCCAATGTGTAGCCCTATACCTACCCTAGCCTAGGACACGAACACGCAACACGAGGTGGGACACGCGAGTCCCTAGACTCGATGGCACGCGTGCACGACGCTGTGCACGGGGCTGTGCACGCGCGCACACCCGCGCGCGGACACGCTCTGCGTGCGGGTCAGACACGACACTTGGTCGAACGATAACTCGGCCAGTAGGTCGGGGATGTGTACACCTAGGTGTACACGAAGTTTCACAAGAGATGGATCGAAAACGAGCGAGAAATCGGGTTTGCATCGATTGGGTTCACGCACGTATCGGGTTTCCCGATACTCGTTCGCTGGACACGATACGGACACGGTTTCGACCCGAGGAATACCCGAGCATGTCCCACATGTCGAGATCGACCTATTTGCCAAGTTTCGTGGATTAATTCTATGTATTTTGAGTTTTGGGTCATTTTGTGAAAACTGGGTTTTTCTTTGAATTCGAAATTTGAGATTTATATGATATTTTGATTTTTGAGTTTAATGGCGATAATTTCTGAGTTTTTGGTCCTTAGACATTGTTTGGAACTTGTGGAAATCGACTCTCGGGGTTGATTCATATTTTCTAGCCATTTTTAGGCAATTATGGTGTTTTACCTATTTAATGCATATATATATATATATATTTTTTTTTTTTTTACCTATTTAATGCATATATATATATATATATATATATATATATATATATATATATATATATATATATATATATATATATATATATATATATATATATATTAATTTCCTTTATGCCTAATTTCGAAATGTGTTTATCTGAGGGTCGAAACTCTGATTTCAGACCTGACAACTTACTCCAGGTTCGAGTACGACCTTTGTTGGCTTTTATATTGGGTATATACCTATATATAGATATATGCCTATATGTATATATATATATATATATTCTATATATATTAATACTCTTGTAGTCTCGTATTATTTTGTTTCTCAGATTTAGACTCTTTACCAGCAGCCCCAACATCGTTCACTCACAAACCATGTTTTCCTTTCTAACTTATACATATGTATATATATTTTTTTGTGTATGTATATATATATATATATATATATATATATATATATATAAAATATATATATATATATATATATAATATATATATATATATATATATATATATATATATATATATATTATATATATATATATATATATATATATATATATATATATATATATGTATATATATATATATATTTATATATATATATATATATTTTATATATAATATATATATATATATATATATATATATATATATATATATATATATATATATATATATATATATATATATATATATATATAAATTGTGATGAATGTATAAATATAGGTAATGCAATAAATTCTTGTGATATGACTATAGGAAGTGTTTGGATAGATTAAGATCGTCGTTAGGAGTCTAGTTTGGTCGAATTGGCCGACAAGTTGACCAAGTTGACAAAAGTCAACTTTGGTCAAACTTGATCTAAATCGACTCAAACGAACTCCGAATGACCTGAAATTTTGTGTATGACCTAGAAATTAGTAAACGGACTAGTTGACCTTGAGTTGACCAGGTTTGTCCAGAGTTGACCAAGGGTTGATTTTGACCTAGAAGGACCTAGAATCATGTAGAAGTGCATTGTAGGTATTCCTTATGATATGTTAGACCTTGTTGTGATTTGTGGTTGTTTTAAATATGTTTACATCACTCCAGTACACTTACTGTCACCCTCATTTTCCGTATTTTCTGTATTTTCTGTATTTCGTATTTATACTCGTATCTGGATTTTGGCATGTATTTTTATTTTTCTTAACTTGTGGAATTTCGATATTTCTCGTATTTTAGGTTTTATCATGGTTCAGTTTTAATTGGTTGGATTGGGTTGGTTTGATTTGGTTTATTATGTGTTGGAACACCTTAACCTACACTCCCCCCTCAATCCACCACAACTCACCCTCTTTATAACCCCCACCTACCACTCTCTCTCCTCATAACTTCCACCATTAATTTCCTTCTTCTTCTTCTTCTTCTTCTTCTTCTTCTTCTCCTTCCTCCACAACTCCCCTAACCCTAGGCAAGTGCACCTTGCCACTTCATGAGAGCCCTATTTTTCTTGGTTCATTTGCTAGATTAGGACATGGTGATCAACATTAGGACTTGCTATTTTATGATTTGGAGCTTCCTTTATTCTAGATCTAGGTTTAGCTATTTTCGGATTTTGCATGGTTTGATCTACTTTAGTTGGATTTTATGGGTTTTTGATGTTTCCATGTGGAAGAGCATTCAGTTTCACCCAAGTTGAAGCTTTGGAAATCCGAATTTGGAGTTCGGATGGCCAAGTTATGATGCTTTGAAGCCTTGGGTTCATCCATGGTGTTCTTGCTGTTTGGAGAAGACAGTGAGCAGTGTGCAGAGCTATTTAGCTTACGCACCCTGAGCTACGCGCGCTCTTTAGCGCTGCGTACGCAGGCTTGAGTACGCTTCCTGTTGGAAGCGTGTCTCCTTCAGCGTGCGTGACTTTTCACGCACACTGCTCCCTTGAGCGTGCGTGACTTTTCACGCACACTACTCCCTTCAGCGTGCGTGACTTTTCACGCACACTGCTCCCTTGAGCGTGTGTGAGTTTTTACGCACACTGCTCCCTTGAGCGTGCGTGACTTTTCACGCACACTGCTCTCTTCAGCGTGCGTGACTTTTCACGCACACTGCTCCCTTGAGCGTGTGTGGCTTTTCACGTACACTGCTCCCTTCAGCGTGCGTGACTTTTCACGCACACTGCTCCCTTGAGCGTGCGTGACTTTTCACCTACGCTGCTCTCTGTAGCGTGCGTGACTTTTTACCTACGCTGCTCTCTGTAGCGTGCGTGACTTTTCACCTACGCTGCTCTCTCAGCGTGCGTGACTTTTCACGTATGCAGCTCCCTCAGCGTGCGTGACTTTTCACGTATGCAGCTCCCTCAGCGTGCGTGACTTTTCGTACGCTGCTCCCCTGACCCCTTGTTTAACCCATTGGCTCTTAGAGTTTTGGTCTTATTTCTTTAAGCTTGGCTCTTCTATAGCCCTGTATATTGATATTTTATTAGATATTTTACGTCCATTTTATATCCTTACGCATTTTGTCATGAACTTGATTTTACTTAATATGTTTGGAATGACTATTGTATATAGCATGGTATGACAAGGAACTATCATAACACGACAGTGACCCGTAGTGGTGCACTCCTGACGTGACCAACCTGACATGATAATGGCCCGTCGTGGCACACTCCTGACAAGTACCCTGACATGATTTATCTTAATAATTTAACTTGACTTGCCTTGACACCGTGGGTGGTTCTTTCTTGCTTGCTTGTTAAATCCACTTGTCCTGTCTTGCATCTTGTCTAGGATGGGACTCCTGAGTACCACGGTCAGGAGTACCTACTAAAATGGATTAAGGTTAATAACTAGAATAACTCAGTAGTCATGAAGAGATGACACAGCTACGGGCAATCCCGTTACCTGGGCGCTCTTGGGATCTGTAGCCTGCCGTCGAGTAGGGCACATTTCCAGCGCACCGTCGAGTGTTGCACCCTCTAAGTCATCTAAGGGTACATTGTCTCCCGGGCGATGTACCCACCTGAATTCAACCCTAATCTTTCGTCCTAGGTAACCTGGATGGTCTGCAGGGCTTGTGGCTGTAGAACAATCTCACTGCATCTTGTTAGTAATTAGGCCTGTGATAACCCTAGTTAGTTAAAGTAGTAAGCCGTAGTATCTGCTTGGCCGTGATTGATTGAATGAGGTATAACCAGTTCAGCCATGTCTTGATCCAGTACAAGATTGCTCCCTGTCTTGATTGCTTGCATTATTATCTTGCGGATAAATGGTGGAAAACTAAGTTCTGTTCAGACGAAGGGTTACAACCCCGGTCCTTGTTTGGTTTACGGGTTGTAACCTGGCTATCGAAATAGTTCCATGGTTATCTCGTCGTATATCATCCTGACATGTTTTCATAAATTCTAGTTTTAATATTAGATTTTCTTGTGCTGATTGCTGGTTTTTGTTCTTATTTCGTGGCCCCCTTGTGGCACTTGCTCTTTCTGGGGTTGACCCAGCTGGTTTTGTGTGGCCAGATTTTGGAGCAGCTTCCGAGGATCTACCAAGCTTCCAGCCCAATGGTGGCGACTAGAAGGAACCCGGGCTACGAGTGGGTTTTCTATTTTGTTTCGCTCACTCTATTGTAAAGTTATTCTTTTGAGGCGTTTAGCCGACGAGCACCTGTTAGCTCGATGCACTTTATTTACTGTCTGCCTACGGGCTGTAAACATGATTAACAAATCCTAGGGTTGATCATGTATGACTTAACTCTTGCTAGTCCCTGCATTTTGTAACGACTAGCTTCATGATCAGCTGAATATGTAATATTTGGGACGCCTTATTATTGTATATTTAATGATCATACATGTTGCGACCTGACTTACTTGCTTGTGGTTGAGACATTAGGCTTGTTCATGACCATAAGAGACTGTTGGCTTGTAGTAAACCCTCATATTTCTAGACAGTCGTGACCGTATATCGAGGTGGTTTCCATTTCAATATACGTAGCTGGCTGTGTCTGCCCCCGCTCTCCAGTATTCTGGTTCTGGGGCGTGACACTTACACATTCTCATCAGTAGCTCAGATTGTCAGGCGAGTACATTCTCTGACCGTTTCATTCTTGCTTGAACATATTTACTTGTTATAGACTAATTTACTTGTTGCTGTCACGATATATCACGGATTAGTACTATATGGATCTCTTCATGCGATGTTATCCCCTCGGATACATCGAATATATTATGCTCATATACTTTATCATGTGCATCGTCTACTCATTATATTCGTATTTATTCATGTATACTCATGTGACATTCATATACACTCATGATCATGTGAGCCTTCATGTATAACCCAGTGTGCATGTGGACTAGCTATCCATGTGACACACTACTTTCATGTGCAATAACATAACATGGACAGGTCCTTGTGTACTGGTTGGGGCAGGGGGAGTATTTATTTGGTTATGTGATCTACACCCTTTCCATGTATAACTCCAAACTAGATTTAAGTCATGTATAACCAAAGCCAGTTTACATAACCAGATTGTGCTCTACATCACGTAGTTAGTTCATTCTCTATTATATCCGGTATATTTATTTCCATATATCATGTTCTCTCTTTTACAGTCTCATTTCCTTATCAGCAGTTCATGTATATTATTCTATAGCTTGTTTTATATTTTCTTTCATGTTATGAACTGTGTGAGAGATATGTATTCGTTTCTGTCCTGACTGGACTTGTTGAAATATTACAGATGATGAGGATTGCTGCGACACTTACTATGGAGCAGGCCTAGTTGACACAGGTGACCTGGACCCTCAGCAGGATCCAGTAGTCGCTGAGGACTTGCCTTGAGATTAGATTAGACTTATATTATCTTTTAGTTATGAGACTTTGTGGTTGTATTGAGACAGGTTATGGTGTGGTTTTACACTGGGATTTATATTCATATTATAATTCTCTGCTGTGATTATCTTTCTTCCATTCTATCTTAGTTATTGTGATTGAATAGTACCATTTATATATCATTCTCTATTCGGAGTATTTCCTAGACTGTGTAAGATATTGGACCCAGGACAGCGTTCTACCGCCGACACTGCGGCGTAGGCTGGACGTACCCACGTCTCGTGCCCTTACACTGGGTGCGGGTTGTGACACGTTTTTAGTGGTGGCCCATGCAGGTCCTAATCACAACTAGTATGATTTTGTAGTGATACTCGAACTAGAGTATCATTACAGCCTGTAGTAGGATATAGGATATAAGTTAAGGTACTCAATCACATTAGAAAAACTCTTATCTAATTCTTGCTATTAATTGTCTCCTTTTGAAAACAACTATCCTCTTTTGATGATTTCGCTTCTTTTTCAGTAATTGATTCCTTGTTTGATCTGTCTTCAGGATGGTGGAGACACGATCGCAGTGCTCGGGTCTTAGGGATACCGCTGAGAGGTCTGCCACTTCTCGTCCGACTCAGCAGGACCCAGGGACCACAGTACCTCTTGTTCCAGCTCAGGTAGGCCCGTCTGTAACTTTTGGGGGTGCTCCTCTACCAGTTTCGAGGACTACCCCAGGAGTTCAGGGGATGCTACCACCACTGTCCCAGGGGACAGTTGATGTGGCACAGTTCTTCGGTTTCATGCTGCTGATGATGGAGACGCAGCGATGCCAGGCAGAGGACATGAGGCAGGGCATTGATAATGCCCATCAGTTAGCGATGGTGGTAGTAGAGAAGGTGGCTGCCCAACCCCAAGAAGGGCAGATCCAGCCATACCAGCCGAGGACTCCAGGTATTCAGGATTTCCAGAAGATGAGGCCGCGAGACTTCAAGGGTACCGAGGGTATCCTATATGCCGACGACTGGATCGAGCATATAGAGGAGATCTTCCGTCTCGCGAAGATATCGGCTAGACTCCATGTAGAAGCCGCGGGCAGTCAGATACAGGACCTTGCCCGCACTTGGTACCAGACTGACCCCAGGGTTAGTACTATGGGGCAAACTTGGGAGACTTTTAAGAAGCTTTTCAAGGAGAAGTTCTTCCCCGATACCGCACTTGGCGCGTTGGAGACGCAGTTTGAGAACCTGGTTCAAGGGAACCAGACAATAGAGGAGTACGCCGGAGAGTTCTGCCGCCTGGGCAGATTTATGGAGGGCCTTAGCGAGACAGTGAAGGCTAGGAGGTTTAGGAAGGACTTAGTTAAGGAAGTCAAGTCCTTAACCAAGAGCAACAGGAATGCTACATTCGAAGAGATTTTGATGGGAGCTATGGCAGCGGAGGATGATCTGGAACTGAAGACAAAGAGAGGTCGATATTTACATAGAGCCAGTGGCAGTGGGGGCCCAGCCAAGAGGCCTCACTATCAACAACAGCAACATCAGCAGAAGCTATTTCAACAGAAGTAGTTTCAGCGGGCACCGAGACAGCAGCAGACCATCAGTTGTACCTTCTGCAAGAAGTCGGGGCATGTATGGAATGAGTGCAGGAAGAGGCTCGGCAAGTGCCTACTTTATGGTACAGTGGAGCACCAGTTGAGGGATTGTCCCATGGCTGCGGGACGTACGACTCAGGAGGCAGGAGCCAAGGCCCCAGTAGTACAGCAGAAAGGACCACTGTTGACCCAGCAGCAGAAGTTCATTCAGCACCAGCAGCAGGCCAGAGGAGGTCAGCAGGGGCGAGCTTTTGCCATAGCAGCTGAAGAGTCCAAGCCAGTAGGAGATCTTATAGCAGGTTCTATTCTTATCGACTCTTTTCCCGCATTCACATTATTTGATTCGGGTGCTTCCTATTGCTTTGTGTCTGTATTATTTGCCATTAGACACCCAGCTTTCTTCTAAACCATTGCATAGGACTTGCAAGATCACGACTGGGGGTGGTATTATCCTCGTTCGTGATGTTTGCAAGGATCACAGAGTAGTTTTGGGAGGCCAAGAATTAGATGTGAGTCTGCTCGTAATGCCATTACCGAACTACGATATTGTACTCGGTGTGGATTGGTTGAGCAGGCACCATACCAGTATAGATTGTCGTGGTGGTAGAGTTCTTTTCAGCATGCCAGTAGAGCCAGAGTTCGAGTTCACCAGGCGGGAGACAGAGCAGAGCAGCGAAGTTTTCTGTGGAGTTTCAGCAGAGGAGCAGAGTGTGCCACATCCACTGATAGCTGAGTTTATGGATGTGTTTTTGGTGGAGTTGCCAGGGTTGCCTCTGATGGAACTGGGGATTCCTAGGACCCTTCCTTTGGTGTGCGTATTGATCGATAGAAAGTTAAACAGATCTAATACGTGTTCTAACCCTTCATAGGCGGAAACTAGGGTTCACGAATTATACCTGCGGTGGAAAGGAGACAAGTAATTCCTTGCAATCTCGAACGGACGACCCCAAGATCTTCTGCACGTATTCCTTCCTCTAGTTGGACGTCGTGTGGGCGACGATCTCCCAACCTTTTCTTCTCCTTGGCAGCCCTCTCTTTCTTTCCTTACGTGAATCACAAATTTAGAGAAAGTTTCAGATTTCTGCTTAGTAATATGGCGGCCAGAGAATAGAGGATATATATAGGCTACGACAGGGACCATGAGGAGAAATTAGGGTTAGGCCTCCTAACGGATCTGGATATCCCGTGTTAAGCCCGAACACACAATCCAGGCCCATTAACAATAGCTCGGTCCACTAATGAGCTATTGTTGCACTACCTCCCTAATTCCAAATTATGTTTGTGGGCTCCTTTTATTATGTGCTCGTTTGGCTCTCCATGTTAAGATATCGTATGTCTGTCGATCAAATTAAGTTACTGACAACTATATTGATTCGACATCTTTTATCCTTAAGTAGTACCGCTCAACTTTATTTGTCATGTCGGATATAATCCACCTGTAGGATTTACATGACAATCCTCATGAGCTCCTTAAGGGGACATCATCAACCCGATGTATCGAGACATGGATTCTATTTATAATCAACAGCCCATCATACATACAATGTTATCACCCAATTCATAGAGGTTGTCAATCCATAATGAATCTCACTCTTTTATGAGTCAAAATAATGCACACTGCATATACATGTCCGTTATTATATCCGGGTTAAGAGCACAAGCATCCATAATAACTGAGGTGTTTGTTCTCTTATGTAGTCAGTACAAAGAGAACAACCTCAAGTGGTCCTGTTCAATACACACAAAGGTACTAGTGTAAACCTATAGTCAAGATAGACTAATACCAGATTACACTACAACCTTTCCAATAGATTGTCCAAGTCCATCTAGGTTGTGAACTATTTATATACTCCATAGGAAACTGATAATATGATCTTCTGTGTGACACCACACACCATATTATCTACAATATAGAATATCAGACATTTGCATTAATACTTGCAACAAATATAATATGCAAATATTTGCCCATATGATTATCATTCAAAATTTAAGAAAATAAGGTTACTAAAAAAGTGATGCTTTTAGTATATAACCCTAACAATCTCCCACTTATACTCAAAGCATTGCTTTTCAGTATACTGTTACAAATCTCCCACTTATACTTAAAGCCATGCTGCTACACATCTGCCTCCCATTCCCTCAACATGACTATCAAAAGCCTTAGCTGGTAAGCTCTTTGTAAAGGGATCAGCTAGGTTGTCGGTTGATGCTATCTTGATCACAGCAACTTTTTTTTCCTTTACGAAATCTCGTATCAGGTGGTACTTGCGCTCAATGTGTTTGCCAGTCTTATGGGCTCGTGGTTCCTTCGAGTTTGCAACTGCACCACTATTATCACAATAAAGTGTAATAGACTTAGGCAAACTAGGTACCACATCCAAGTCCAACAGAAAGTTTCTGAGCCAAACCGCTTCTTTGGCTGCCTCAGAGGCTGCCACATACTCGACTTCCATGGTAGAATCAGCAATACATTTTTGCTTGATACTCCTCCACACAATGGCTCCACCTTCCAAAGTAAACACATAACCTGAGGTAGATTTTCTGGAATCCCTATCTGACTGAAAATCTGAGTCTGTATACCCCAAGGGAACTAAACTATCTGCCTGGTAAACTAGCATATACTCTTTAGTCCTTTTCAGGTACTTCAAAATATGCTTTACGGCAGTCCAGTACTCTTGTCCTGGGTTAGACTGATATCTGCTGACCATGCCTACGGCAAAGCAGATGTCTGGTCTCGTACACAGCATTGTATACATTAAGCTTCCTACTGCTGAAGCATAAGGAACTGCCTTCATGTTCTCTATCTCTTTAGGTGTCCTCGGACACTGTTCCTTTGATAGAGCAATTTCATGTCTAAAAGGTAAGAAACCTTTCTTAGAATTTTGTATACTAAAACGAGTTAGTACAGTATCGATATAGGAAGCTTGGGATAAGCCCAACATCCTTTTCTTACGATCTCGTAGAACTTTGATCCCAAGGATGTGACCTACTTCTTCCAAGTCCTTCATATCAAACTGTTCGGATAACCATACCCTTACATCAGATAACACCTTCACATTGTTTCCAATGAGCAAGAAGTCATCCACATAAAGTACTAGGAACACCACCACGTTTCCGTCACACTTTCTGTATACACATGATCCATCC
This sequence comes from Iris pallida, assembly GCA_029216955.1. Lineage (NCBI taxonomy): Eukaryota > Viridiplantae > Streptophyta > Magnoliopsida > Asparagales > Iridaceae > Iris > Iris pallida. The sequence continues at coordinate 7,518,930 of JANAVB010015599.1, forward strand.
TGACATTGATCAAATCCATAGAATTTTATCACCTGATCAAAACATATGTTCCAAGATCTGGAAGCTTGCTTAAGTCCATAAATGGACTTCTTGAGCTTACAAACAAGATGCTCCTGGCCCTTTTCAATGAACCTGTCTGGTTGCTTCATATAGATGTCTTCCTCAAGACTTCCATTAAGGAAAGCTGTCTTGACATCCATTTGCCAAATCTCATAATCGAGATAATCTGCAATAGATAAAAGAATCCGGATAGACTAAAGCATGGCTACAGAAGAAAAGGTTTCCTCATAATCGATACCCTCTCTTTGAGTAAAACCTTTTACTACAAACCGAGCTTTAAAGGTTTCAACCTTACCGTCTGATCCTCTTTTTCTCTTAAAGATCCACTTGCATCCAATGGCTTTTACACCAACAGGTGGTTCTACAAACTCCGAAACCAGATTAGAATCCATAGATTCTATTTCAGATATCATTGCTTTTTGCCAAGACTCTGCATCTTTATCTTGGAGTGCTTCATTATAGGTACAGGGATCATAATCTTGTTCCTCAGGGACGAAGTCTGACGACTCTTCCAAGAACATATATCTATCAGGTTGTATCACAACTCTCCCACTACGACGAGGCACTATCGGTTGTGGTGTAACATTTGTGACACGTTGTGCAGTTATTTGTGGTTCATCCTCTTGTACTGTTGGTACTGAAGTACTTGGTGTCTCATGTCTCAGTTCTTCTAGAACAACTCTACTTGTGGGTTTATGGTTCATCATATAGTCTTTCTCTAAGAATCGGGCATTGGTGCTAACAATGACCTTCTGATCCTTAGGACTATAAAATAAACCTCCTTTTGTTCCTCTTGGATAGCCAACAAACAAGCGTACTTCTGTACGAGATTCCAACTTATCTGCTTTCCCATTCAGCACATGTGCTGGACTACCCCAAATGCGAACATGTTTCAGACTAGGCTTACGCCCAATCCACAGCTCTGTGGGAGTAAGAGGTACTGACTTAGAAGGAACCAAGTTCAAAATATAAGCTGCAGTCTCTAAGGCATATCCTCAAAACGAATCTGGCAAATCCGAATAACTCATCATTGATCTAACCATCTCCATAAGAGTTTTATTCCTTCTTTCGGCTACACCATTCTGCTGGGGCATTCTAGGTGCAGTCAATTGGGATGTAATCCCAGCCTCTGATAAATAATCCCTAAACTCTCCAAAGAGGTACTTGCCACCACGATCTGATCGTAATGACTTGATACATTTTCCATGACGTTTTTCCGTTTCAGCCTTGTACTTTTTGAATTTCTCAAAGCACTCAGACTTACGACGCATCAAATAAATATATCCATACCTTGAATAATCGTCAATAAATGTGACAAAATATTCAAAGCCACCTCTAGCTTGGATAGTCCTGGGTCCACACAAATCAGAATGAACCAATTCTAACACATCTTTGGCCCTATACCCCTTTGCCGTAAAAGGCCTTTTGGTCATTTTATCTTCCAAGCAGGATTCACAGACTGGTAGTGCCTCCACTTCCAATGAACTCAAAGGTCCATCTTCAACCAGTCTTTGAATCCTTCTTAGGTTAATATGCTCCAATCGCAAGTGCCAAAGATATGTTTGGTTCATACAAGAAGGTTCTTTTCTCTTATTTAAGTTAGATGACATATTATTCATTTTCATAAGTTGCATTGTAGGGAAAATAGGATTAATGACATACAAATTATCAACCAATGCACCAGAACAGATAAAATATTTATTCTTTCTAATAACAATATTGTCATTAAAATAAACTGAATATTCATCCTTAACTAACATAGAAACAGGAACTAAATTCCTTCTAAGTGAAGGTGCATAAAGACAATCTCTCAATGTCAAAGACTTATTTCTACCAAAAGATAAAGTAACATCTCCTAATGCAACGACCGATACTTTTGTAGCATTACCCATGAACAAGCATATCTCTCTATCACTGAGCCGTCTGGTTTCCTGGAACCCCTGCAATGTATTGCAGACATGATTAGTGGCTCCTGTATCAACACACCAGGTGTCGGTAGATAATACCGCTAAACATGTTTCAACTACTAGTAAATGAGATATACCTTCTTTGTTCCCTTGTTTGAGGAGTGGACAATCAGTCTTCCAATGTCCTGACCCTTTGCACTTGAAACATTTGTCTTTTGGCTTTTTTACCGCGTCTTGAGGTCCCATGCCCTTCTTTGCTGAGTTTGCCTGTTTCTGAATGTTATTTTTCTTCTTACCGCCTTTTGGCTTAGAAGTAGAAGCCTTTTCAGAAACAAAAACATGACCACTCTGCCTAAAGAGAGATTCAACATCCTGTAGCTCTTTTGCAAGTTCTGCCAAACTATACAACCTTTTGTTCATATTGTAATTAAGGCAAAAATTATCAAAACTTTTAGGCAGAGTCCCGAGAATGATATCAAACTGGAATTTCCCATTGATTTCAGCTCCAAGGATCTCTATCTCATTCAGATGACCCATCATCTTGAGAACATGATCCCTTACTGGTGTACCCTCAGCCATTTTTGTATTCATCAAATATTTTATAGCAAACTGCCTAGCTGCTCTACTCTGATGTCCGAAGAGTTCTTTGAGGTTATACATCATGTCATAAGCAGTAGCCATGGCCTGATGCTGATGTTGCAGTACATTTGACATAGATGCCAGAATGTAACACCGCGCCATCTTATCTGCCTTTTTCCACTTCTTATAAGCCTCTTTGACCTCTTCATCAGAGTTAGCATCAGGCTTAGGTGGGCATTCCTCAACAAGTACATATTTGTACTCCTCAGCAGTCAGAACAATATCCAAATTACGTTTCCAGTCAATATAATTAGGTCCAGTAAGTTTGTTTTCTTTAAGAATCACCATAAGTGGACTGAAAGAACCCATTTTTGAAATCATGAGAATCACATAAATAAAATTATGTAGGGCAAAAAAAACTTTTTGAATTAACTAAATATTGATTCCCTTAAAACAATAATAAGAAATTCACCAACACCTTGAACACCATGAATTTAGCATGCCACGATAGTGTGGACGTATACAAATTCAACTTTGTTCAAGTAAGTTTTTCTTATTAATTTTACTATCATGTTAATATAACTTTATGACAAATAAAATTAATATGCTGGTCTTGCTCTGGTCATACAAATAATAGCAGTGACTCCGATGGGGAGGATACCATTATTTGTATCTAAGTGTATACCATTACTTAATACTAAGTCCATTACCTTGTAATGAGTTCCTTCAGATGGAGAAGTGAACACATACTAGGTAACTTTCTACAATTATCCCTAAGGAAGTTTGTACTGGTGATCCATAATTATACTCATCCGATATGGAGGAAAGCACTATAGCCAACACGCAAGTATAATTACATCACCTACAAACCAGTAATGGAGACCATAGGATTTAAACTAAATAAATACCCTCTTCCACTTAGTTATTTAACAATGAAGGTTTTTCTACTAGTTGATATTATGTCCATGTTGTCCATTATTAATGTAGGCTTGGTTTTTCAAAAAAAACAACCACACAATAATAAACATGCAAAATCAGAAAAAGCAAAATGATAAAAATAAGAGAAAATATCCAACTATTATGGTCATCTTTGCTGCTCCGTCCTCAACTATCCGAATCCAAAATCTGGCGCTGCGCAAATCTATTCGGGGTTCGACCTGCTTAAAGCCAACTATTTTTTTTAAAGGTTTTGGCTATCGATTCCTTCATCGAAATTATCTGTCTGTCTATGGACTGCTTAAAACCAGCATCTCGTCCGACGTCAGAAACAGCCACCACCGCCATCACGATTGATCAAAAATAATTAAAATTACATCAATTCTATGCCTCCCGAAGGAGTTCACACATAATCTAGATTACAAAATTAAAATAATAAGCACGATCAACTCTCGTGATTTTAATTACTTCCACAGCAATAACAACATCCACGACATGTTCGTGGTTTAAACAACACAATCAAAAACATGCATTGGACCATAATAGTTGGATCTAAGATGCCTGCAAAACCGAGTTAGAACAGATCTACATCTACCGACTATTACACAGTGCAGGTTTTATTGGACAACATGGACGTATCAATCAATACATAGATCCAAAGTGGCTCTGATACCAATTGATGGAACTGGGGATTTCCAGGACCCTTCCTTTGGTGTGCGTATTGATCGATAGAAAGTTAAACAGATCTAATACGTGTTCTAACCCTTCATAGGCGGAAACTAGGGTTCACGAATTATACCTGCGGTGGAAAGGAGACAAGTAATTCCTGGGAATCTCGAGCGGACGACCCCACGATCTTCTGTACGTATTCCTTCCTCGAGTTGGACGTCATGTGGGCGACGATCTCCCAACCTTTTCTTCTCCTTGGCAGCCCTCTCTTTCTCTCCTTACGTGAATCATAAATTTAGAGAAAGTTTCAGATTTCTGATCAGTAATATGGCGGCCAGAGAATAGAGGATATATATAGGCTACGGCAGGGACCATGAGAAGAAATTAGGGTTAGGCCTCCTAACGGATCTGGATATCCCGTGTTCAGCCCGTACACACAATCCAGGCCCATTAACAATAGCTCGGTCCACTAATGAGCTATTGTTGCACTACCTCCCTAATCCCAAATTATGTTTGTGGGCTCCTTTTTTTATGTGCTCGTTTGGCTCTCCATGTTAAGATATCGTATGTCCGTCGATCAAATTAAGTTACTGACAACTATATTGATTCGACATCTTTTATCCTTAAGTAGTACCGCTCAACTTTATTTGTCATGTCGGATATAATCCACCTGCAGGGTTTACATGACAATCCTTTTGAGCTCCTTAAGGGGACATCATCAACCCGATGTATCGAGACATGGATTCTATTTATAATCAACAGCCTATCATACATACAATGTTATTACCCAATTCATAGAGGTTGTCGATCCATAATGAATCTCACTCTTTTATTAGTCAAAATAATGCATACTGCATATACATATCCGTTATTATATCTGGGTTAAGAGCACAAGCATCCATAATAACAGAGGTGTTTGTTCTCTTATGTAGTCAGTACAAAGAGAACAACCTCAAGTGGTCCTGTTCAATACACACAAAGTGTACTAGTGTAAACCTATAGTCAAGATAGACTAATACCAGATTACACTACAACCTTTCCAATAGATTGTCCAAGTCCATCTAGGTTGTGAACTATTTATATACTCCATAGGAAACTGATAATATGATCTTCTGTGTGTATCACGCCCCAGAACCAGAATACTGGAGAGCGGGGGCAGACATAGCCAGCTACGTATATTGAAATGGAAATCACCTCGATATACGGTCACGGCTGTCTAGATATATGAGGGTTTACTACAAGCCAACAGTCTCTTATGGTCATGAACAAGCCTAATGTCTCAATCACAAGCAAGTAAGTAAGGTCGCAAGATGTATGATCATTAAATATACAATAATAGGGCATCCCAAATATTACATATTCAGCTGATCATGAAGCTAGTCGTACAAAATACGGGGACTAGCAAGAGTTAAGTCATACATGATCAACCCTAGGATTTGTTAATCATGTTTACAGCCCGTAGGCAGACAGTAAGTAAAGTGCATCGAGCTAACAGGTGCTCGTCGGCTAAACGCCTCAAAAGAATAACTTTATAATAGATTGAGCGAAACAAAATAGAAAACCCACTCGTAGCCCGGGTTCCTTCTAGTCGCCACCATCGGGCTAGAGGTTCGGAAGATCCTCGGAAGCTTCTCCGAAATCTGGCCACACAAAACCAGCTGGGTCAACCCCAGAAAGAGCAATTGCCACAAGGGGGCCACGAAATAAGAACAAAAACCAGCAATCAGCACAAGAAAATCTAATATTAAAACTAGAATTTATGAAAACATGTCAGGATGATATACGACGAGATAACCATGGAACTATTCCGATAGCCAGGTTACAACCCGTAAACCAAACAAAGATCGGGGTTGTAACCCTTCGTCTGAACCGAACTTGGTTTCCCACCATTTATTGGCAAGATAATAATGCAAGCAATCAAGACAGGAAGCAATCTTGTACTGGATCAAGACATGGCTGAACTGGTTATACCTCATTCAATCAATCACGGCCAAGCAGATACTACGACTTACTACTTTAACTAACTAGGGTTATCACAGGCCTAATTACTAACAAGATGCAGTGAGATTGTTCCACAGCCACAAGCCCTGCAGACCATCCAGGTTACCCAGGTCAAAAATTAGGGGTTGAATTCTGGTGGGTACATCGTCCAGGAAACGCATGTACCCTTAGGTGACTTAGAAGGTGCAACACATGACAGTGTGCTGGAAATGCGCCCTACTCGACGGCAGGCTACAAATCCCAAGAGCGCCCAGGTAACGGGATTGCCTGTAGCTGTGTCATCTCTTCATGACTACTGTGTTATTCTAGTTTTTAACCTTAATTCATTTTGGTAGGTACCCCTGACCGTGGTACTCAGGGGTCCCCTCCTAGACATGATGCAAGACAAGACAAGTGGATTTAACAAGCAAGCAAGAAAGAACTTCCCACGGTGTCAAGGCAGGTCAAGTTAAGTTAGCCGTCGCAACAGCATAAGTTATCAAGTCATGCTACAAGTCAGGAGTGCGCCGCCACGGGCCACTATCAAGTTATCAAGTCACAAGGATTAATTACAAGTTACAAGTTAGGTGTGCACCCCACTGGGTCACTAGCAAGGAGATCAGAGAATACCAAAATCATAATCCACAGAAAATCCTGAGAACCGTACTAGTCATAAACAATTACTTAAAAACCGTGCTAGGCCGTGTCGGGTCAAGATAGTCGTGCTGTGTTGAACAGATCTCAGGAAAACCAAATCCACAAAAGAGAAACCAAATCAAAAAATAAAACCAATACTCCAAGAGCCAATGGGTTAAGCAAGGGGTCGGGGTACAGCGTACGCGTAAAAGCACGCACGCAGGGGAGCAGCGTACGCATAAAAGCACGCACGCAGGAGAGCTGCGTACGCGTAAAAGCACACACACAGGAGAGTAGCGTACGCACAAGGGCACGCATGCAGGAGAGCTGCGTACGCAAAAAAGCACGCACGCAGGAGAGCTGCGTACGCAAAAAAGCAGGCACGCAGGAGAGCTGCGTACACGAAAAAGCATGCACGCAGGAGAGCTGTGTACGCGAAAAAGCACGCACGCAGGAGAGCTGCATACGCACAAAAGCACGCACGCAGGACAGCTGCGTACGCATAAAAATACGCACACAGGAGAGCTGCGTACGCGTAAAAACACGCACGCAGGGGAGCTGCGTACGCACAAAAGCACGCACGCAGGGAAGCTGCGTACGCGTAAAAACACGCACGCAGGAGAAAGGGTCTTCTTCTCCATGGCTGAGAAGAAGCTCCCATGGCTCTAAAAACTTCAAAGCATCACAACTCGGCCATCCGAACTCTAAATCCGGATTTCCAAAGTTCCAACCAGGGTGGAATTGAACTCTCTTCCACATGGAAACATCAAAACCCATAAAAATCTAACTTAAATAGATCAAAACTATGTAAATCCAAAAATAAAGAAAACTTAGATCTAGAACAATGGGGACTCCAAATCACAAAATACCAAGTTCTAATGTTGATCACCATGTCCTAATCTATCAAATGGACAAGTAAAATAGGGTTCTCATGTGGTGGCAAGGTGCACTTGCCTATGGGTTGGTGTTGTATAGAGGAAGGAGAAGAGTGTTGTGTAGAGAAACGAGAAGAAGAAATTAATAGAGGTTTATGAAGAGAGAGAAAAGGTTGGTGGAGTTTTAAAGAGGGTGGGATGTGGTGTGTTGAGGGTGGAGCATAGGCTAAGGTGTTCCAATACACATTAAACCAAACCAAACCAACCCAATCCAATTAAAACCGAGCCATGTCAAAAACCCGAAATACGAGAAATACCGAAATTCTACAAGTTGAGAAAAATAAAAATACATGCCAAAATCCAGATATGAGTATAAATACGAAATACTGGAAATACGGGAAATGAGGGTGACAACTCTACCCACCTTAAAAGAATTCCGTCCTCGAAATTTAATCAAGGAGCTAGAGATTGTCACGACAAGCTACATTAAGCACAGGCAAGTTACACTAAGCAGTTCAATCATACAATCATACAATGCAAGCAAGGAAGGGAAAACGTAAGGCATAAGAAAGACATTATACCTCACGAGTCAAACAGGTAGGGATATCGCGATCGGATGTCGTCCTCACGCTCCCACGTTGACTCACCTAGAGAGTGATAACCCCAAGCAACACAGACTAATTTAATAGTCTTGTTCTTGAGTATCTTCTCCCTCCGGTCCAATATAGACACGGGCCTCTCCTCATACGAAAGGTTGGTACCAACAACCAATTCCGAATGGTCTAGGATGTGGCTCGGGCCCGGAATATACCGTCGTAATTGGGACACAGGGAATACATGATGCACCTCACTTAGCGACGGCGGAAGAGCGAGACGATAGGATACATCTCCTACTCGCTCTAGAATATCGAACGGCCCTATATACCTAGGACTAAGCTTTCCCCGCACGCCAAAGCGAATGACGCCGCGGTTAGGCGAGATCCTAAGGAATACATGGTCGCCGACAGCAAATTCTAAGGGACACCGATGAGCATCGGCCCAATGGCGCTGGTGGTCCTGGGCAACTCGGAGGTGATCTCTGACCTTCCTGACCACTTCAACCGTCTGGGAAATCAATTCGGGCCCGAGCATCTGCCTCTCTCCGACATTGTCCAATGCTAGCGGAGATCTGCACTTTCTGCCATAAAGGGCCTCGAAGGGTGCCATCTGGATACTGGCCTGATAACTGTTGTTGTACGAGAATTCCACCAGGTGCAAATGATTATCCCATGAACCACCGAAGTCAAGGGTACAGGATCTCAATATATCTTCAAGATTCTAGATTGTGCGCTCTGACTGACCATCCGTCTGCGGGTGATAAGCTGAGCTGAATTGAAGGCGAGTCCCCAAACTCTTCTGCAAGCTGCGCCAAAAGTGTGATGTGAATCTTGAATCCCTGTCCGAGGTGATGCTGACTGGCACACCGTGAAGCCTGACGATCTGCCTGAGATATATCTCTGCTAACTGTGCCGTCGACTGTCTAACTCTGAATGGGAGAAAGTGTGCCACCTTGGTAAGCCTGTCCACAATTACCCAAATAGCATCTCTGTCGGCCGGAGATCTGGGCAATCCGGTCACAAAATCCATGGTTATATGTTCCCACTTCCATTCTGGGATCGGTAAGGGTTGAAGAAGTCCAGCGGGCCTCTGATGTTCAGCTTTAACCTGTTGGCAAACCAAACACCGAGAGACAAACTGGGCTATCTCCCTCTTCATGCCATTCCACCAGAAATGCTGACGAATATCACGGTACATCTTCGTACCACCCGAATGAATAGAATATTGTGAACTGTGGGCTTCTGCCATAACTTTCTGTCTGATATCTCCACTGGGTACACAAATACGAGTGCCGTGCCGAAGTGTACCATCTTCATGGATACATAACTCTGGCCTTCTTCCTGCTTTATACTCTGTTCTGAGTCGCTGGATCTTGGAATCTGTTGACTGCGCCACCCGGATTCTCTCAACTATGCTGGACTGAACCTGTAGGCTGGCCATCAATGCCACGCTGGTTGGAAGAACCACTTCAATTCCCATCTTCTGAAGATCTGCCAATAATTCTGGTTGCGCCGTCAGGAAATAAACTCCGGCTCTCCTGCTCAATGCATCTGCTACAACGTTGGCCTTCCCGGGATGATACTGTAAATCCACATCATAGTCCACCAGTAGCTCGAGCCATCTTCTCTGCCGCATATTAAGGTCCTTCTGGGTGAAAACATACTTCAGGCTCTTATGATCAGTAAAGATCTTCACTCTATCTCCGTACAAGTAGTGTCTCCACAACTTTAAAGCAAACACTACCGCCGCCAATTCCAAGTCATGGGTCGAGTAATTCTTCTCATGATCACGTAGTTGACGTGACGCATAAGATATTACCTCTCCATGCTGCATCAAAATACACCCCAATCCTTTGCCTGAAGCGTCGCAATAAACTGTGAATCCTCCGGTCCCATCTGGAAGGGTGAGAATGGGAGCCGTTATCAAACCTTGCTTCAACTTCTCAAATAATTCCTGACACTCTGCTGTCCAAACAAACGGCACATTCTTGCGAGTCAACTGGGTCATCGGTGCTGAGATCCTTGCGAAATCTGAAACGAACCGCCGGTAGTAGTCGGCCAATCCAAGGAAGCTACGAACCTCTGCCACTGAGTTGGGTACCGACCATGACTCGATAGCCACAATCTTCTGGGGATTCTCTTCCACTCCTCCTCGGGTAATGATGTGACCCAAGTATGATATGCGATCGAGCCAGAACTCTTATTTACTGAACTTGGCATATAACTGATGCTCCCTAAGCGTTTGGAGGACGACTCTGAGATGCTGCTGATGCTCTGCTTCACTTTTGCTGTAGACCAGGATGTTATCTAGGAACACGATCACAAATTGATTCAAGTAAGGCATAAAAATGCGATTCATGAGGTCCATGAATACGGCCGGCGCATTGGTCGCTCCAAAGGACATAACAAGGAACTCCCAATGTCTATACCTCGATCTGAATGCTGTCTTCGGGATGTCCTGCTCTTTGACTCTGATCTGGTGGTATCCCGACCGCAAGTCGATCTTCGAGAACACTGAAGCCCCTCTGAGCTGATCAAACAAGTCATCTATCCTCGGAAGAGGGTATCTGTTCTTGATTGTCACCGAATTCAAGGTACGATAATCAACACATAGCCTAGACGTACCACCCTTCTTTTTTACAAGAAGCATCGGGACTCTCCAAGACGATCCACTTGCACGGATGAATCCCTTGGTCCTCAGTTCTTCAATCATTTTGTATAAAATTTCCAACTCTGAAGGCGCCATCCTGTAGACTCGCTCTGATCCTGGTGCTGTCCCGGGAATCAAGTCTATAGTGAACGCAATCTTCCGCTCCGACGGCATCCCTGGAAGCTCCTCCGGAAAGACATCTGGAAACTCTTCAACTATCCGGGGTAAATGTACTGCTGCTACTGCCATCCGCAATGCTGGGGAAGATGGCTCCACTGCGCCTCTGGAAAACGAAAACTCTGGCTCGCCGGGGATACTAAAGACAACTCTGCCAATATGGCAGTCTATCCTAGCATACTGGTTCCTCAACCAATCCATGCCTAGGACTATATTATAGTCTGCCATAGGAAACACTATGAATCTAGCGGGGAACTCCCTACCGCTAACTACGATACGACACAAGGAAAACACTCGATCTACTCCCACAAGGCCATTACCAGTAAGTATATTGAGCCTCACTGATAATGACTCGGGCTCCAATCCTATCCGTGTTGCGAATCGTGCAGACATAAATGAATACGATGCACCAGAATCAAATAATACAGACGCTGGAGAGGAGTTGACGAGAATAGTACCTGCCACAACCTCACCTGGTGCAACTTCTTCTTCCATAGCCATCATCATGGCCTGACCTTGTCCTCTGGCTGCTGGTCCCCTCTGCTGGAAACCTCTCTGCCTATTCTGGGTCTGAGCTTGGGCTTGTGCATACTGCTGGAGGTGTTGTTGCTGGAATGCCTGAGAGTGAGGCGACAAGGGCCTCGAAGACTGATACTGCTGCTGCTGAACTGGTGCTGGGGCCGGTCCTCTCACCGAAGAGCTAGAAGGGTTGGATGCTGATGAACCACCCCTATTCGGGCAAGCCCCTATCCTATGATATGCTGCTCCACAAGCCAGGCATAATCCCTGTGCCCTACGACAGTCTGCCACCACATGCCCTGGCTTTCCGCAATAAGAACATCCCATCACGGAAGTCTGCTTCTGCTTCTACTGCTGCAGGTACGTCGGGGTCGAATGCTGAACCGACGTTACTGAGGCCGCCCGCCTCGGAGTTTCAATGGTCAATCCCCTAGCTGCCGGGGCTGGAGCTGATGATTGGTGCATCTGACTGTGGGACCGCTTTCTACTTTCGGTCCTATCCACGATCCTCTGGGAGGTGTACTCATGCCTCCTAGCTGCTCTCAAGACTGCATCGAACGTCTGGTGCTCGAACTGCTCAACCGCCAACAAGATCTCCAAATGCAGCCCCTGCTGGAACCGTTGGGCCCTATCAAACTCGGTCGCCACCAAGGTGGGGGTAAACCTACTGAGTCTAGAAAACTCCGATGCATAATTGTCGACTGTTCTGCCTCCTTGCTTCAAGTTGGTAAATCTGGTCTGCAGGTCGTACCGAGCCACAGCATCGAAATACTTTGTCTGGAATCTCTCTCTAAATACTGCCCAAGCAATGGGTGCCACTAATCCCATGGCTTGCGCTGCCCACCAACTGCGAGCCAAGTCCAACAACTACAGGCGTACCACCGCTACCTTCTCATTCTCGGGTGTCCTAGCTGCTTCCAGAATTACCTCGGTATCCTGAAGCCATGCATCCGCGACAATCATATCCTCACTGCCGTCGAAGAAAGGAGGGTTCAATCGCTTGAAGCTGTTGGCCGCCTGGTTCCCTGGATGTCCGTCTTGGGTCAAAGCATCTTGAACTGTCTGGTACAGGGCGTCGCTTCGACGATCCTAGAAAGCTATCAAGGTTCTGATGAGGCCTACTAAGGTACCATCATCTGGCTCTGCGGGCTGGACGGGACGAATTGGTGACTCTCCTCCAGTAGGCACAACTCTGGAGGCTACCCCGGAATGCTGGGCTTGATCTCCAGGTTGCTACTAGTCCTCGGAAGGTGCTCCTCCTTGCTGATCGGCAGGGTCAGGTACAGTGTCGCTGAGGAAGACGACACATAAAAACAATAAGGAAGGACCAGGACAGATCAACGATACAAGCATGTAATCAGGGCAAGAATTTCAGGGATTTGAAAATACGAGCGGAGATCAAGGGCGAATACTGATTGAGACATCTATTCGGTAAACCCTCACATTTCTTGATTGACAAGACCTGCATGGGCCACCACTTAAACCATGTCACACCCCAGAACCAGTATACTGGAGAGCGGGGGCAGACATAGCCAGCTACGTATATTGAAATGGAAACCACCTCGATATATGGTCACGGCTGTCTAGATATATGAGGGTTTACTACAAGCCAACAGTCTCTTATGGTCATGAACAAGCCTAATGTCTCAATCACAAGCAAGTAAGTAAGGTCGCAAGATGTATGATCATTAAATATACAATAATAAGGCGTCCCAAATATTACATATTCAGCTGATCATGAAGCTAGTCGTACAAAATGCGGGGACTAGCAAGAGTTAAGTCATACATGATCAACCCTAGGATTTGTTAATCATGTTTACAGCCCGTAGGCAGACAGTAAGTAAAGTGCATCGAGCTAACAGGTGCTCGTCGGCTAAACGCCTCAAAAGAATAACTTTACAATAGAGTGAGCGAAACAAAATAGAAAACCCACTCGTAGCCCGGGTTCCTTCTAGTCGTCACCATCGGGCTGGAGGTTCGGAAGATCCTCGGGAGCTACTCCAAAATCTGGCCACACAAAACCAGCTGGGTCAACCCCAGAAAGAGCAAGTGCCACAAGGGGGCCACGAAATAAGAACAAAAACTAGCAATCAGCACAAGAAAATCTAATATTAAAACTAGAATTTATGAAAACATGTCAGGATGATATACGACGAGATAACCATGGAACTATTTCGATAGCCAGGTTACAACCCGTAAACCAAACAAGGACCGGGGTTGTAACCCTTCGTCTGAACAGAACTTGGTTTTCCACCATTTATCCGCAAGATAATAATGCTAGCAATCAAGACAGGGAGCAATCTTGTACTGGATCAAGACATGGCTGAACTGGTTATACCTCATTCAATCAATCACGGCCAAGCAGATACTACGGCTTACTACTTTAACTAACTAGGGTTATCACAGGCCTAATTACTAACAAGATGCAGTGAGATTGTTCCACAGCCATAAGCCCTGCAGACCATCCAGGTTACCCAGGTCGAAAATTAGGGGTTGAATTCTGGTGGGTACATCGTCCAGGAAACGCATGTACCCTTAGGTGACTTAGAAGGTACAACATATGACAGTGTACTGGAAATGTGCCCTACTCGACGGCAGGCTACAAATCCCAAGAGCGCCCAGGTAACGGGATTGCCTGTAGCTGTGTCATCTCTTCATGACTACTGTGTTATTCTAGTTATTAACCTTAATTTATTTTGGTAGGTACCCCTGACCGTGGTACTCAGGGGTCCCCTCCTAGACATGATGCAAGACAGGACAAGTGGATTTAACAAGCAAGCAAGAAAGAACTACCCACGGTGTCAAGGCAGGTCAAGTTAAGTTAGCCGTCGCAACAGCATAAGTTATCAAGTCATGCTACAAGTCAGGAGTGCGCCGCCACGGGCCACTATCAAGTTATCAAGTCACAATGATTAATTATAAGTTACAAGTTAGGTGTGCACCCCACTGGGTCGCTAGCAAGAAGATCAGAGAATACCAAAATCATAATCCACAGAAAATCCCGAGAACCGTACTAGTCATAAACAATTACTTGAAAACCGTGCTAGGCCGTGTCGGGTCAAGATAGTCGTGCTGTGTTGAACAGATCTCAGGAAAACCAAATCTACAAAAGAGAAACCAAATCGAGAAATAAAACCAATACTCCAAGAGCCAATGGGTTAAGCAAAGGGTCGGGGTGCAGCGTACGCGTAAACGCACGCACGCAGGGGAGCAGCGTACGCGTAAAAGCACGCACGCAGGAGAGATACGTACGCATAAAAGCACGCACACAGGAGAGCAGCGTACGCACAAGGGCACGCACGCAGGAGAGCTGCGTACGCGAAAAAGCACGCACGCAGGAGAGCTGCGTACGCGAAAAAGCACGCACGCAGGAGAGCTGCGTATGTGAAAAAGCACGCACGCAGGAGAGCTGCGTACGCAAAAAAGCACGCACGCAGGAGAGCTGCGTACGCGAAAAAGCACGCACGCAGGAGAGCTGCGTACGCACAAAAGCACGCACGTAGGAGAGCTGCGTACGCGTAAAAACACGCACGCAGGAGAGCTGTGTACGCATAAAAACACGCACGCAGGGGAGCTGCGTACGCACAAAAGCACGAACGCAGGAGAGCTGCGTACGCGTAAAAACACGCACGCAGGAGGAAGGGTCTTCTTCTCCATGGCTGAGAAGAAGCTTTCATGGCTCTAAAAACTTCAAAGCATCACAACTCGGCCATCCGAACTCCAAATCCGGATTTCCAAAGTTCCAACCAGGGTGGAATTGAACTCTCTTCCACATGGAAACATCAAAACCCATAAAAATCCAACTTAAATAGATCAAAACCATGTAAATCTGAAAATAAGGAAAACTTAGATCTAAAACAATGGGGACTCCAAATCACAAAATACCAAGTTCTAATGTTGATCACCATGTCCTAATCTATCAAATGGACAAGTAAAATAGGGTTCTCATGTGGTGGCAAGGTGCACTTGCCTATGTGTTGGTGTTGTGTAGTGGAAGGAGAAGAGTGTTGTGTAGAGGAACGAGAAGAAGAAATTAATGAAGGTTTATGAGAAGAGAGAAAAGGTTGGTGGAGTTTTAAAGAGGGTGGGATGTGGTGTGTTGAGGGTGGAGCATAGGCTAAGGTGTTCCAATACACATTAAACCAAACCAAACCAACCCAATCCAATTAAAACCGAGCCATGTCAAAAACCCAAAATACGAGAAATACCGAAATTTCACAAGTTGAGAAAAATAAAAATACATGCCAAAATCCAGATACGAGTATAAATACGAAATACTGAAAATACGGGAAATGAGGGTGACAGTGTGACACCACACACCATATTATCTACAATATAGAATATCAGACATTTGCATTAATACTTGCAACAAATACAATATGCAAATATTTGCCCATATGATTCTCATTCAAAATTTAAGGAAATAAGGTTACTAAAAAAGTAATGCTTTTAGTATATAACCCTAACAGCCTTCGGACAGGGATGTGGAGTTCTCTATAGACTTGGTACCCGGCGCAGAGCCGATATCTTAGGATGTCTATAGAGTGAACAACAGTAAGCTTGTGCAGTTGAAGAAGCAGGTGGATGAGTTGCAGGACAAGGGCTTCATCCGATCGAGTTCTTTACCGTGGGGTGTGCCAGTACTCTTCGGTACGGATGTATATCGACTACAGGGCACTCAACAGCCTTACGATCAAGAACAAGTACCCGCTGCCGAGGATCGATGAACTGTTCGATCAGTTGAGCGGAGCGAAGGTATTCTCCAAAATTGATCTGAGGTCAGGTTATCATCAGGTGAAGGTGAAAGAGGATATTCCGAAGACAGCTTTCAGGACTCGGTATGGCCAGTTTGCGTTCATGGTGATGCCGTTTGGGTTAACTAACGCCCCAGCAGTGTTCATGAACTTGATAAAAAGGTGTTCCACCAGTACTTGGAAAAGTTCGTGGTGGTGTTCATCGATGACATCTTGGCATATTCGAAGACCCCAAAGGAGCATAAGGAGCATTTGAGAGTGGTTCTGGGGACTCTTAGGAAGGAGCAGCTTTACGACAATCTCTCGAAGTGTGAGTTCTTCTTGGATCGAGTTGATTTCCTAGGTCATGTTGTGACTGGAGATGGGATCTCAGTCGACCCGAAGAAGATCAGAGCAGTCGAGGCATGGACAGCACCGAGTTCAGTTGCAGAGATCAGGAGCTTTCTGGGATTGGTAGGATACTACAGGTGGTTTGTTCAGGATTTCTCTCGGATTCTAGAGCCATTGACTAGGCTGACCCGGAAGGACGCAGAGTTTATCTGGTCAGAGGAGTGTCAGGTTGCTTTTGATGAGTTGAAGAAGTGACTGACGACAGCCCCAATTTTGATATTGCCATCAGGATCAGGCGGGTTCACTATCTACAGTGACGCCTCGGGGAAGGGTTTGGGTTGTGTCTTACAGCAGCATGGTGATTGCCTATGCATCCAGGCAGTTACGTTCGCATGAGAAGAACTACCCTACCCATTATTTGGAGTTAGTGGCAGTTATCTTTGCTCTAAAGCTGTGGAAGCACTATCTATACAGAGAGCGTGTGCAGATCTTCACAGACCATAAGAGCTTGAAGTATGTGTTTACACAGAAAAAGCTCAACATGAGGCAGTACAGATGGTTGGAGTTGATGAAGGACTTCAATATTTTATTACAGTACCATCCAGGGAAGGCCAACGTGGTTGCCGATGCCTTGAGTCGGTATCCGATAGCTATGTGTCTGACGATGGATCGTCACTTATTAGCAAATTTGGAGAGCTTGGGGATCGAGGTAATCGTACCAGGAGTTCAGATGCAGATGTGGGGCCTTCAGATTCAGTCAGACTTGATGGAGAGGATCAAGTCAGTTCAGTTCGACGATGCTACTATACGGTGTATCCGAGAGCAGGTTCGAGCAGGATTAGTGGATGAGGAGTTCGTCATTGCAGAGGATGACACATTGAGGCACGATTCCAGACTGTGTGTGCCTAGCGGAGAGCTTCGAGAGCAGGTCATGCAGGAGGCCCATCGCTCTCAGTACTCTATGCATCTAGGTGCCAACAAAATGTATAAAGATTTGAAAGAGCATGTATGGTGGTATGGGATGAAGCGGGAAGTAGCACGCTTCGTAGCCAGGTGTCTAGTCTGTCAGTAGGTTAAGGCAGAGAGACAGAGGCCAGGAGGACTGTTGCAGCCATTGCCCATTTCAGAGTAAAAGTGGGAGCACATCACGATGGATTTTGTTTATGGATTGTCGCGTTCATCAGAAAAGAAAGACGCAATTTGGGTCATCGTAGACAGCTTGACCAAATCGGCCCACTTTTTGCCATTTAAAGTGGGTACGTCTACTGAAAAGCTAGCGGAGATGTATATGCGGCAGATTGTCCGGATACACGAAGTTCCGGTGAGCATTATCTCGGATCGGGATAGTCGCTTTACTTTCAATTTCTGGCAGAGTCTACAGACTAGTTTGGGCACTTAGCTCAAATTCAGTACTACATACCACCCTCAGAAGGACGGACAGTCAGAGAGGACTATTCAGACTCTCGAGGACATATTACAGACCTGTGTTCTGGATTTTAGAGGATCCTGGGAGGATCACCTACACTTGGTAGAGTTTGCATACAACAACAGTTTTCAGGCCAGCATTGGGATGTCACCATTCGAGGCACTGTAAGGGCGTAGATGTCATACACCCTTGTCTTGGGATGACGTTGGAGAGCGAGCTTTATTGGGACCTGAGATGGTTGTTGACGCAGCCGAGAAGGTGAAGCTCATCAGAGATTGACTTCGCGTAGCGTAGGACAGACAGCGGCATTGGGTCGACAGCTACCGGAGACCTTTACAGTTTGAGGTACAGCTTAGACTTAGGATTAGAATCTTGTTTGTTTGTGATTTTTGTTAATTATGTGATTGTTATAGTTAAGATGAGACCATGTTTGCGCTAGGTTGGTGATCTGTTGTTCTTGAGGATATCTCCGACGCGTGGCTCTATTCATTTTGGTGGAGGTGGAAAGCTTAGTCCGCGTTTCATCGGACCCTTCGTTGTCAGCGGAAGAGTCGGTGACGTGTCATACAAGCTGGACTTGCCCCCTGCATTAGAGGGAGTCTACAACGTATTTCACGTGTCATATTTGAGACGGTACGTGGCAGATTCCAGCCATATATTGGATCATTCCGAGATTGAGGTGGGCCCTACTTTCAGTTATCCAGAGCAGCCTGTAGAGATTCTGGACCGACGAGAGAAGGTGCTGAGGAACCAGACGATATCTTTAGTTCGTGTAGCAAGGAGGCATCACTCTCCAGGTGAGTCTACCTGGGAGAGGAAGGATGAGATGCACGAGCAATACCCTTATCTTTTTCAGTCTTGAGGTATGACTTTCTATCCTTCATGTCTATTCAGTTTTGTCTTTAATTTCGAGGATGAAATTATTTTAAGGGGGGTAGACTTGTCACACCCACTTTTTATTTCAAAGGTATTTTGGTAATTTTAGATTATTTTATTATTTATTGAATTCATGTGATGATATGTGATTTGGTTTGCTGTCTGAGTAGTTTTGATGGGTTTAACCTAGCCAACCATGACCTAGAACCTTAATGTCATATTAGAATTAGATTTATTATCATTAGAATTAATTTAGAATTTATTAGTTATTTTTAGAGTGTTTTAATTGATTTTTAGCCTTATTTTAGTAGCCTTTCTAAAGCCTTTTTGACTTGGGCTTTACTAGCAACTTAGTGAGCCCAAGCCCATGCATCTAACCTAACCCTAATCTCCTATACTTGGCCGGCCATAGGCAGCCCCTCCCTTCTCTTTTGCATTGTAGTTTGTAGCCTCCAAGAAATCCTAGATCTCCCCTCTTCCAAAATTCACAACTTTTGCATCCGGAGCCTGTTTCTCCTCAAACGAAGACCGTCATGCTCGTAGGAAGGAGAGGATCTTCCTGGAGCAGTGCTAGCAAGGTGGTGGAGGCGTTTTCTTGAGGGTACTCGACCGTTGGAGCGTTCGGGGAGTCCTTTGCATTGAGATCCTTGACTCTCAATAGGTAAATCCTAATCTAGCATAGTTTTTCCTAATTTTTCTTCATGATAGTGAGCATCTAGGCACCCATGACCTATAGGATTAATTTCATCCAATTTTGCATTCATTTGGTGTCCGTATCGGACACGTGTCGGCTAATATGCGTAGGTGTTTGATGAAATGTCGCAATGAATTAAATTCTATTTTTGTCGAATCTTTTTACATATTTGGATAGCCCTATACACGAGGATCACGACCCCATAGGTTTTGACACGAATCGGACTTGTGTCCGTGTCCAAACAGGACACGAACGCGCTGTACGCTAGGCCGCGCGCGTGCCCTGCTGCTCGGGGATGATTCCTCGACGCACAGGCCACGTGGTCGCATGAAAGTTGACGTATAGGTGGGGGCCGTTACTGAGATCACGCTCCAAAAGTTTTGTGAAGTTTTGTCGAGAAACGAGGGAGAAATCCTATCGGCACTGATCGCACACACGCGCGCGCGCGGGGGATAGCCGCCGCTGAAACGCGGTTCGCGCGGACACGACACGACACATGGACACGAATTATGGTGTGCAATGTGTAGCCCTATACCTATCTAGCCTAGGACATGAACATGCGACACAGGGTGGGACACGCGAGTCCCTAGACTCGATGGCACGCGTGCACGACGCTATGCACGGGGCTGTGCACGCGCGTACACCCGCGCGCGAACACGCTCTCGTACGTGTCGGACATGACAGTTGGCCGCACGATAACTCGGCTAGTAGGTCGGGGATGTGTACGCCTAGGTGTACTCGAAGTTTCTCGAGAGATGGATCAGAAACGAGCGAGAAATCGGGTTCGCATCGATTGGGTTCACGCGCATATCGGGTTTCCCGATACTCATTCGCTGGACACGATACAGACATGGTTTCGACCCGAGGAATACCCGAGCACGTCCCACATGTCGAGACCGACCTATTTGCCAAGTTTCGTGGATTAATTCTGAGTATTTTGAGTTTTTGGTCATTTTGTAAAAACGGGGTTTTTCTTTGAATTCGAAATTTGAGATTTATATGATATTTTGATTTCTGAGTTTAATGGCGATAATTTCTGAGTTTTTGGTCCTTAGACATTGTTTCGAACTTGTGGGAATCGACTCTCGGGACTGATTCATATTTTCTAGCAATTTTTAGGCAATTATGGTGTTTTACCTATTTAACGCCATATAGATATATATATGTATGTGTGTATATATATATATATATTTTATATATATATATATATATATATATATATATATATATATATATATATATATATATATATATATATATATATATATATATATATATATATACACACATATGCGTTAAATATATATATATATATATATATATATATATATATATATATATATATATATATATATATATATATATATATTAATTTCCTTTATGCCTAATTTCGAAATGTGTTTATGTGAGGGTCAAAACTCTGATTTCAGACCTGAGAAGTTACTCCAGGTTCGAGTACGACCTTCGTTGGCTTTCATATTGGGTATATACCAATATATAGATATATGCCTATATGTATATATATATATTATATATATATTCTACTATAGATTGTAATATGTTATACATAGAATACTCTTGTAGTCTCGTATTATTTTGTTTCTCAGATTTAGACTCTTTACCAGCAGCTCCAACATCGTTCACTCACAAACCATGTTTTCCTTCCTAACTTATACATACATATATATATATATATATATATATATATATATATATATATATATATATATATATATATATATATATATATATATTTTTTTTTTTTTTTTTTTCAAACAAAAACTTTTATTGGTCAACTTCCAAACACGATACAAGAGGACACTACTTGTGTCTACATTTGATTGTAGCTTTCCCTACTTGCCGATGAACTTTTGCTATCAACTTGTCCATAGAATATGAGTGATTTTCATATCTCCATTTGTTCCGATCTTTCCACATGACCCAGAGAACAGCCGCTGCAACTATACCTTTTCTGTGTTTATTTCTCTTCCTCCACCAGTCTCGAAGTCGTTCAATTAAGGTTCTTCCTCTAGAACGAACCTTATAAGCTATTTGGACTGCTTCCCATACTCCTGTAGCCAACTCGCCATGGTGCATCAGATGATCCAAAGTCTCTACCTCATTCTTGGTGCAACAGTGACACTTCGAAGCCAGACTGTATCCAAGTCGAACAATATTATCATCCGTAGGCAGTTTGTTATGCAAAATCCTCCATAGAAGTATTGACCATTTGATAGGAATACATGTACCCCAAATGTGTGTAAAATCTGTTAGGATTGGCCTATGAATCCTAGCCACCTCCCAAGCAGATGACAAAGTGAACTGACCAGAATGAGTTCGACCCCATCTCCATGCTTCATTAATGGGCTCAATATGCTGTTGTGCCATGTCTCTTCCAGTTAACAACCTCTTCCACACATGAGAAGCATTGGAAGTGATAGCTGCGTCCAACGGATGAGTGTTCGAACAGTATTTGATATTGAAAAAACTGGTCCATAAGCTGTCTTGAGTCAAGAACTTCCACCAAAGCTTAATTGTAAAAGCTTGCATCATCTCATCCAATCTCTTGATTCCCAGTCCTCCTTCCTGCTTTGTTCTAGCCATTCGATCCCAACCGAGCCAAGTTCTTTTGTTAACCCCCTCCTGAGCTCCCCAGAAAAAGCTGGAGAACATACTCTCCATGCGATGTAACACCGCTAGAGGCGGATTACAAGCTGCTAACGTATACATAGGAATGGACGTTAGTACTGATTTAATCAAGACAAGTTTACCTCTAGGAGACAGGATTTTGTTGTGCCAGCCTTCAAGTTTACTGCGAATCCGAGCCAGGAGGTCCTCATACATGCCACCATTGCGCTGGCCAGCCATTAGTGGACATCCAAGATACGTAAGAGGAGGGGAGCCAATTGAAAAACCCGTTCTACGAGCTAACTCAGATCCACGTTCCTGAAGAACGTTCGGAGACATGAATATAGAAGACTTGGTCTTGTTGATCAGTTGGCCCGATGCGGCCTCATATTGCGCAAGAAGATCAGAAACTTTAGTAATTGAATGCAAATCTACGGCTGAAAATAGAAGTAAGTCATCTGCATATGCCAAATGAGTGATAGGGGGGCAACCACGAGGAGAAATAAATGAGGTAAAACCCTCAGTATTAGGAAGCAGCTTCAGGCTACGCGAGAGAACCTCCGCTGTAATGATGAACAAAGCCGGGGATAGGGGATCCCCCTGTCGAACACCCCGGAAGGCCTGAAAGTATTCGGTCGACTCACCATTGATCAATGGAGAATACCAAATGTTGTTAACAATTCTAAGCATCATGTCCACCCATTTGTTGTGAAAACCGAATTTACGAAGAACCTTCAGCATGAATCTCCAATCAACTCTGTCGTAGGCCTTCATCATGTCAAGCTTAATAGCTACATTGCCTCCTCTATGCTTCTTGTTCATCTTAGCCATCATCTCTTGTGCTAGAAGAATATTATCAACAATCTCTCTACCAGGAACAAATCCGCTTTGTTCGGGCGAAATAATTCGAGGCAGTAAAGGTGATAATCTACGAGAAAGCAATTTGGATATGATTTTGTTCAAAACTGAGCACAAGCTAATGGGTCTATAATCACCAAAGTGTTTGGGTTGTTTCACCTTCGGGATTAGCACCAATGAGGTATTAGTGATGGATCGAGGCAATGCGAACCCATCGACAAATAACCAAATAGCCTCAGTCAAGTCTTCCCCAATGATATCCCAGCATGAAATAAAGAAAAGCGGAGTAAAGCCATCTGGACCTGGCGAACTGTGTTGATCAAGAGATTTAATAGCTGCTAAAACCTCATCAGATGTAGGAGCTGCAATCAACAAGTCATTCTCCTCGTCTGTGATGACGGCAGGAATGTTCTCCAATAATGTAGACTCCTCCTGGATGACTCCCCTCTGATAAAGCCTGGAGTAGTACTCTTTAGCGTAAGCATGAATCGGAGACTTTTCTTTCAGAAGAAGCCCATCATCAGTAGTGATTGAGTGAATCTGGAGAGAGCGCTTCCGATTCGTCACGCAACCATGGAAATAAGCAGTATTTTTATCACCTTCAAGATCCCATTTCATCCTGGATTTCTGCTTCCAGTATGCGTCCTCGACACTGACTCTTTGTTTGAGTTTAGCAGTGACCATGGCCAGGTGTTCTCGACTCGAAACCGAGTTATGCTGCTCATACAAAATTTCTCCA
Source organism: Iris pallida (assembly GCA_029216955.1). Lineage (NCBI taxonomy): Eukaryota > Viridiplantae > Streptophyta > Magnoliopsida > Asparagales > Iridaceae > Iris > Iris pallida. The sequence continues at coordinate 7,542,819 of JANAVB010015599.1, forward strand.
GAAAGAACCTCATCCTCCGCTTGCTTAACCTGTTGGAAGATATCGCCATATGTGTTACGACTCCAAGTGGAAAGAAATTTCCTGCAAGCATCGAGCCGAAGGGCCACACGGGTGATCCCAAGACGATGATCGACAGAGGACCAAGCTTGTTGAATTAATGGCCGAAACTCTGGATGATTCACCCAAAAGTCAAGAAATCTAAACTGCTTTTTACCCATTGCCACATTTGATAAAAATTTGATAAGTAGTGGTGCATGATCCGATTCAGTACGGTTTAGATGTTCAACATGAGAGAGAGGTGCCAGTTCTAACCATGCATTATCGACAAGAACCCGATCAAGGCGAGAACCCCGTCGACCATCGTGCTTAGATTTAACCCATGTGAAACAGCTGCCTGAGTATTGAAGTTCAACCATGCCAGTAGAAAGCAAAAAGTTAGCAAATTCAGCAATAGAAAGGTGGTCAGGAGGGCGACCCCCTATTTTCTCCTCCGAACGCAAAATAGCGTTGAAATCACCACCTATAGCCCAAGGTGACTGAATGTTGTGCTGCAGCTGTGAGAGCCTGTCCCATAATATGCGACGTCCTTCCTTTGTATTATCTCCATGAACCGTAGTAAAAAGGACTGGAGCAGGAAGCATATGATGCGTCATAGAAACTGTCAAAGCTTGTTCGAAACTATCATGAAGGGATATATCACAAGTGGGTTTAGCCATAACCCATATGTTACCTCTATCATTGCATAGAGATTGAGAGAAACCAAGCTTAAGCTGGTAATGAAGTAGCTGACTATTATCCACCTTAGGTTCAATGATACCAAGAAACTCTATTTTGTGTAATTTCACCAGAGTTTTAATTCTCTTAAGAGTCATATGATTCGCTATGCCACGAACATTCCAAATAAAGGCGTTAAACATTAAGGGAAGTCGTGGGTTTACCAGTGTGGGTGGAGTTTGCGGATTGCCGCGTAACACGATCGGTTGGTGGCACCGCCTTTTGTGGTTTTTTCTTCTTATGTTGTGAAGCTTCCGCGGGGTGGCCAACTGGTGGGAGGGAAGACTCGATTTCTGGTCGGCTTTCATCCGAACAGCCAGCATCTGCTTGTGGCCTGTCGTCCGGAGCACGGTCGACTTCATCTGCCCAGCTGACAAGAATTTGTCGACGAAGGAGATCTTCATCCGCTAGTACAGCAGGTAACTCACCCTCCTCGAGTTGGTTGGTGACGCCATCAACCACCTGTCCAATAATGGCAGTAACCGCCATTGCTAAATCTGTCTCCATCTGCGCAGTTCCCATTGGTTCTGATCGTCCGCTAGGCTCAGACGTCACGTCTTGTGCTGAACTCTGTGCAACATTTATGGTATTAATGATGGCAGGAGGAATAGGAACATCTTTACTAGTCGGCAAATTAGTGGGAGAACAATCCTCCTCCAATTGTTGGGTAGCCATATCAATGCAGGTGTCCTGTCCAGTAGGGTTTGAGGACGTGGCAATGTCATTAGGAGATGGGAGGGGGGCTGCATGAACCTCAGTATTAATGGATGTGACCTTCAAACCCGTTGATTCCGGTCGAGTCACCGCCACTTCTTCATCTTGGTGCTGCTGCGGGGCTTGTTGCAATATTTCCTTGCCTTTATTTTTCAACTTGCACGAGGCCATGAGATGTCCTTGGTGATGACAGTACGAACAATATAGTGGGGTATATTCGTATTCAACATTTTGCCAAAAACTTCTACCTCTCGATCTGTTGATCCTAATGCGCTGTTGTATAGGCTTACTCGCATCAATTTCAACAAAAACACGAGCACGGCTGGGTCTAGATAACTCTGCCGTAGCCCTGTCAAGTTTTAACGGGGTACCTATCGCAGATGTGATTGCAAACAATGCATCTTTAGCATAGAGGTGGTGAGGAAGATCTGGAAGGTCAACCCAAACTGGCATAAGCGATGATTCGTAAATAGGGGAGAAATCAGGTTCCCATTTAAACACACGCATCGGCGCGCGAGAGACGAACCAGGTGTCTTTGGAACAAAGGCGAAGGAAATCTTCTTCTATTGAAGGACGGATAAGGATGTGTTTACGATCTATAACGCCTGCTTTGATCTCTCCTTTAAACTGGAATCCCGTTAAAGCCTTGCGAATCACCTCAATGGAAGGCTTACTGTGTGAGAACTTTCCCACAAGAGCAAAACGTAGCGGTGATGCCAGCGTTTGTTCCTCCTCCTCCGAGAAGGAAATAGCAGGAGCGCCTTTGTATGATGATACAGATCGCGCAGCCAGGCGAGGGGGTTCCTCAACCCGACCGGCAACCGCGTCAACAAAGGTCTTAGCCATCCTTAGATGACGCCGGCCTGGCCGGAGGCCTGGCCAGAATCGGAAAGGGGCTGGGATCTACCAAGAACTCATGGAGCGGCGCTGGCTAGGGCAAACGCGCTCATCTATCTATATATATATATATATATATATATATATATATATATATATATATATATATATATACAAATATATATATATATATATATATATATATATATATATATATATATATATATATATATATATATTTGTATATATATATATATATATATATATATATATATATATATATATATATATATATATATATATATATAATATATATATATATATATATAAAAATATATATATATATATATATATATATATATTAATTGTGATGAATGTATAAATATAGGGAATGTAATAAATTCTTGTGACATGACTATAGGAAGTGTTTGGACAGATTAGGATCGTCGTTAGGAGTCTAGTTTGCTCGAATTGGCCGACAAGTTGACCAAGTTGACAAAAGTCAACTTTGGGTCAAACTTGATCCAAATCGACTCAAACGAACTCCGAATGACCTAAAATTTTGTGTATGACATAGAAATTAGTAAACGGACTAATTGACCTTGAGTTGACCAAGTTTGACCAAAGTTGACCAGGTTTGACCAAGGGTTGACTTTGACCTAGAAGGACCTAGAATAATGTAGAAGTGCATTGTAGGCATTTCTTATGATATGTTAGACCTTGTTGTGACTTGTGGTTGTTTTAAATAGGTTTACATCACTCCAGTACAGTTACACATTCTCATCAGCAGCTCAGATTGTCAGGCGAGTACATTCTCTGACCGTTTCATTCTTGCTTGGACATATTTACTTGTTATAGACTAGTTTACTTGTTGCTGTCACGATATATCACAGATTAGTACTATATGGATCTCTTCATGCGATGTTATCCCCTCGGATACATCGGATATATTGTGCTTATGTACTTTATCATGCGCATCGTCTACTCATTGTATTCGTATTTATTCATGTATACTCATATGATTCATGTATACTCATGATCATGTGAGCCTTCATGTATAACCCAGTGTGCATGTGGACTAGCTATCCATGTGACGTACTACTTTCATGTGCAATAACATAACCTGGACAGATCCTTGTGTACTGGTTGGGGCAGGGGGAGTATTTATTTGGTTATGTGATCTACACCCTTTTCATGTATAACTCCAAACTAGATTTAAGTCATGTATAACCTATGCCAGTTTACATAACCAGATTGTGCTCTACATCACGTAGTTAGTTCAGTTCTCTATTATATCCTGTATATTTATTTCTATATATCATGTTCTCTCTTTTACAGTCTCATTTCCTTATCAGCAGTTCATGTATATTATTCTATAGCTTGTTTTATATTTCCTTTCATGTTATGAATTGTGTGAGAGATATGTATTCGTTCCTGTCCTGACTGGACCTGTTGAAATATTACAGATGATGAGGATTGCTGCGACACTTACTATGGAGCAGGCCTAGTTGACACAGGTGACCTGGACCCTTAGCAGGATCCAGTAGTCGCTGAGGACTTGCCTTGAGATTAGATTAGACTTATATTATCTTTTAGTTATGAGACTTTGTGGTTGTATTGAGACTTGTTATGGTGTGGTTTTACACCGGGATTTATATTCATATTATAACTCTCTGTTGCTTTCTTCCATTCTATCTTAGTTACTGTGATTGAGTAGTACCATTTATATATCATTCTCCATTCGGAGTATTTCCTAGACTGTGTTAGATGTTGGACCCAGGATAGCGTTCTACCGTCGACACTGCGGCATAGGCCGGACGTACCAATATCTCGTGCCCTTACACTGGGTGCGGGTTGTGACAACTGATCTCCGAGAACGTCTTACACAAAAATGGAAAATCACGGAGACATTTCACTCACCTTTAAATCACTCATCAGAACACCACTATCTTCATGAAGTGGTCATCAAGTGTTGTTGCCAATCAGCTAAACGATCTGTCTTTGATCGTCTGAACTATGCTTCAACTACTGAACCTATGATGGAAGATGAAGATGAGCTATTATATGCTTCTCTCAATATGACTTCCCTAGACACTGGGGTAGAAAAACTTCAAAAAGGGGCACGTCTCGTAATCTGAGTCAGCAATACTTGGGTCAACTCTGTGAATCTAGTAAAGGGATCTTTCAATATACCAGATCGAAAGATCGAAACTTGGACCAAGATGCTTTTAATCAGGAAGATCTTCCCATCACTCATCTAGAAGAGGATTCTTTGTCCGACTTTGACGTAGATAGTGAAAGCTCTGAATAAACTATCTCGTCAATAATGGCAAGAGAGGTGACAACATATGCTATTACAGAAGACCAAGACGCTTCAAGTTCAGCAAGTCAAGAACAACAAATTGCTGCACTGGAAGACAAATTGAAGACCATGGCTGAAATGGTCGCAAGTATGCGTACTATAATCGTGGCTCAATATGTCGTGCCACCGGTTATAAATCCTGCTACGAATCCCGAGCTCATAGCATCTTCTGTACCTGTTAATGTCAGTCTAGGGGTACCGCCTCCCCAGGTTGCTTCTGTACCAATTCAAGTCGCTCCTAGTCAGTCTGGTGCTAGGGGTAGTAATTATCACGTTGTTCCTTCTCCTAACAATTCAAATCAACCCACCAATTCACAGACATCATGGGATGCTAATGAGGCCGTAAAACTCTTATGCACCCAGTTTGAGGCCTTTAAGCAGAAGGATGGTCTACAAAGACTTGGGATAAAACAACCTTATCCTGCCGGATGGAAGGAGGTTCAATTTTCTTCTAAATATAAGCTTCCTACCATTATGCTGTTTGGTGGCAGCACTTCTCCAAGTCAGTACATCAATCACTTTGAAGTGATGACTGATCAATTGTAGCCAAATGATGCTCTTCTTACCAGGGTGTTCGTCGGTTGTTTAGCTGGTGCGACATACGACTGGTACCGTAGTTTGCCTCATGGCTGCATAACTTCCTTGTCTGGTTTCAAGCAAATATTCTTGGAACGATTCTATGAAGGGGTCAACGATATGACTATGTCTGCCCTTATTAAAATTAAACAAAGACAAAATGAGACCACTGAGAGTTTCATTGAAAGATTCCGCCGGGAGGCACTTAAATGCCTCTAGGAACTCTATATGTTGTAACAATAGACACTTACAAATCAAACTTGTTGCCTATTATCAGCATGTGGACAGGATCGACACAATTTCAAGATTGACCTTCTTTCATTGTGAATGCCAAAGTGGCGGAGGTCAGTGCTGAGAAGTTCAAACAACTAGGAGTTCAAATGGCTAATCCAAACCAAGATGAACATCTGACCTCCGGCAACAATAATCGCCAGAACAATCGTAAGAGAAAGGAAACATTGGCCATCAATCTTAAGGGCAAGGAGTCGTTGGCTGTCAATATTGCTCAGACTACACCCACTCCATCAGCACCACCACATAAAGCACCTCGTCCAAAAGAAGAGTATTTTTTTTGATGAAGATGATATTATGAGCATCTTCGATTGGTTGATCAAGAGCAATAAGCTTCAACTGCAGGAGGTAAAACGGCCAGAGGAAGTGGGTAAGACTGACCAGCCTAAATATTGTGTTTATCATAGATTTATAGGGCATCCAACTCGAGCCTGCTACGTGCTCAAAGATAAAATCCAAGAAATGGTCAATTCTGGAGCAGTTACTCTTCAACAAGATGAGAAGACTGTGACGGCCAATGTCGTCTCTGTGCAATTTGGTGACTTTTCACCAAAACTTGTGCAAGATGGTGTTGTCCCCATTCCGAGGGCTACCCTCGAGATCGTGAATCTTCCACCTCCCTAAAATGAAGGTCTTGTTCTACTATCCACTGATAAAGGAGAAATCATGTGGATTCATCCCGATCTAGTGGCAGATTTTGAAACACCTTCTTTTTCAAATCAAAAGAAGCGTTCCAAAACTAAATCAAAGAGCTACAACATGGTATCCTTTGAACCAGCAGCAGAAGGAGAAATTCTAATCGGTACCAGATCTGGAAAACCTTATCTTCGAGAGTATCCCGAAACTTAAGAGAATCCTGCCCCTTCTCCTGATATTCTTCCTGCATCATCTTTCCCTGCTGAGAATATACTATCTATATTCTCGCCGGTAGTGGAACCAACTCCTCCCAAACCAACATCAGCAGACAAAGCAAAGCAACCTATCCGCTTTGACAAAGTATTGAAAAAGTCCTCATCTCTCGGATTTGAAAAGCCATATAATTTTGACATACTGGCTCAATTGGCTAACACTCCAGCGAGATTGTCAATCTTCGAACTCTTACGTCTCTCAAAAGAAACTCGAGAAACGTTAAGTGAAGCTTTGATGCAGGCTGATGCTTGTCTTACTCTTCTCAAGAAGCCTGAAAAGGAGCCTGTCAGCTGTACACATTGTCATAGTGTATTTGAACTAATGCCCAATATTACTTTTATACCAGATGACATGCTGTTAGAAGACAATCGTCATGATCGTCCTCTCTACTTCACAGGATATGTGGACACCATGAAAGTCGATCGCATTCTGATTGACCCAGGGTCTGCTCTTAGTATCATGCCGAAGACTTTGCTGGATGCCTTGAAGATCCCAGTATACAACCTTTCTACAACTATCACTACTATCTTGGGGTTCAATCAAGAAAGAAGTGAACCTTTGGGGAAGATACGCCTGAAACTTCAAATCGGTAATCTTCGTACAAAGGTGACTTTTTATGTGATTGATAATCTTGGCTCATATAATGCTTTGCTGGGAAGACCATTCCTCCATGAACACAATACTGTACCTTCTACTCTCCACTAATGTTTTAAATATGTGGATGGCAATGGAGAAGTACAGAAAGAAGTTACAGACCTAAATCCTTTTAAGAGGGTTGAAGCATACTGCAACGACTCTCGCATGTACAAAGTGGAATTCATGAAGGTGGTATTGGCAATGGATACTGATGAAGAACAGAAAGGCATACCGAATGATACTCTGGTGATCCCTATCAAATGGCGTACTTCCTATCCTCAGTCTTCCAAGACGTTGACTATCTACCTTCCTTCTCACAAGAAGCAGCCTCCTACTGTTAGTCAGGAACAAAAGGAGCTCACCTCTTCTGAGCCACTTGTAATCGACCTTCGTCGTAAAAAGCCTCCTCCTCATTCTCATTCTTCTTCTCCCCTTTGGTTATCAATCTGACTAAGCCTATTAAGGCTAAAGGTCCTGTTGTAAATGATGATGTAAATATCAATAAACCATCTCTTTTGCAGTATACTGATGTCTCTTATTATACTCAATGTTATTTGGATATGCTAGATAGCTTCAGGCCACTTACAATAGGAGTCGTATCGTCTCTCCAAAATGTGGTATCACTGGAATCAATACAAGAATCATACTTCTTAGTACCGTTTTGAAAGAAAGGCAAAACTCCTATACTTTTTAATAAAAGAGAAGAACAAAAAATCATGCCCGACAGTGATAATAAGGATGATACAGGAAGGCTACAATTACGTCGCTATAGTCCAAAATCTAAAGCAATCATCCGTAAAATGGGTTATGATTTCAAAGCTGGTCTCAATAGCGGTAAAGGAAGACGAACTCCTATTCGTATTTCTGTTCCAAGAGGAAAATCACAACAATACTACAGTAAAACGAAGCGGGGACTAGGTTATACTTCACTAATTCTGACTCCGGAAGCTTCTGAATCTGATGAAGAAGAACGATCTAACTCTTCTGATTCCATCTCATGGGATTTTGACACCAGTATTGGTTATGTCTATCGGGTGACACTATCTTCTAATATGGTGTCTGTCGAGTTCTCAGACGATGACGAGGATGATATTGAAGAAGTTTCTGAAGCAGATCCTTGGGCACAAAAGATGGACACTCAGTAGGAACTCCGTTTTGAATAACGAGAACCACCTACAGAGGATCAATTAATCCAGATCGATGTTGGAGAAAAAGATATGCCGCGACCAATCTTCATTAGCAAAAATCTCCCAGAAGATGATAAGCAAGAACTAATTCACCTTATTCGTGAATATATCGATTTCTTCGCCTGGAGTTATGAAGATATACCGGGTTTAGATCCCCAGGTCGCAACTCATAAACTTAACATTTTGCCTAATACTAAACCAGTCAAACAACAACAATGGTGATTCAAGCCTGAGATGATGGATGCGATAGGTGATGAAGTCAAAAAGCTTATCGCTTGCGGTTTTATCAGAGAAGTACAACATCCTGACTGGGTAGCCAACGTTGTACCAGTTTTGAAGAAGACCGAGAAAGTTTAGGTGTACATCGACTTTCGGTATCTCAATGATGCTTGCCCTAAAGATGAATTCCCTCTCCCAATTACTGATGTCATGATTGACAATATGTGTAGATTTGAACGAATCTCTTTCATGGATAGGTTTTCTGGATACAATCAAATCCGGATGAATCCTGAAGATGAAAAACACACTTCATTTCGTACTTCTTGCGAAATATACTGTTATACAGTCATGCCTTTCGGTCTTAAGAATGCGGGTACAACTTACCAGCGGGCAATGAGTACTATCTTTCGAGATCATTTGCGAAAGACCGTCGAATGCTATATTGACGATATTGCTGTCAAAAGTCGTCTAAAGGAAGATCACATCCAAGATTTAAGAACTATCTTCAACCTAATGCGCCAGCATCAACTCAAAATAAACCCCACCAAGTCTTTCTTGGGAGTCTCTAGTGGCAAATTTCTCGGATTCGTCATTACCTCTAAAGGTATACACGTTGATCCTGAGAAGATCAAAGCCATTCAAGAGATGCGTCCTCCACGCAACCTAAAAGAGCTACGAGGATTTCAGGGTTGACTTGCTTACATCAGGAGGTTCATTTCAAATTTATCTGGACGTTACAGACCATTTACTCAGTTAATAAAGAAATGTGTATCTTTCATTTGGACAGAAGAATGTCAACGAGCATTTGATGACATAAAGCAATATTTGATGAGTCCACCAGTTCTTGTACCACCGATATCAGGAATACCCTTCTTAATATATGTTCGGGCGATGGATCATTCATTAGGAGCTTTATTGGCTCAGAAGAACAAAGAAGGTCATGAACAAGCTATCTACTACCTTAGTCGGACGATGATTGGAGCTGAACATCGTTATAGTTCGGTGGAAAAAGAATGCTTAGCCTTAATGTTTGTTGTTCAAAAGACAAGACATTACATCATCGGACAAACTATTCATGTTACTTCCCGAGTTAATCCTCTTCGGGTCTTAACGAAGAAGCCAAGTAAGCTCAATTCTAGGCTCGCTACATGGGCCATATTATTAGCACAATATGATATGGTCTATGTCCCACAAAAATCTGTGAAAGGCCAAGCACTTGCTGACTTCTTAGCAGCTCATCCTGTCCCTGAAATATCAAAACTCTATGATGAAATTTCAAACGAGACATTGGAATCAAATATGGTCTCAGAAGAATTTTCTACTTGGCGTTTGTTCTTCGACGGAGCATCTAGAATTGGACCTGGAGGCACCCTTGTCGCTGGAGTGGGAATTGTTCTTGTTTCACCAGATGGATTAGCTATTCAGAGGGCTTATTCCTTAGATGAGTCGTGCTCCAACAACGTAGCAGAATACAATACTTTGCTCATTGGACTCCAATTAGCCAAACAACTGGATATTGAATATCTTGAATTATATGGTGATTCTAAGCTGATTGTTAATCAGGTTAGAGGCACATACGAAGTTCGACATCAAGATCTAGTACCATACCACGAAGCGATAATCAGAATAGCTTTCTCATTCAAAAGATTCTTCATCAAACATGTATGTCGAGCATACAACACAGAAGATGATGCCTTGGCTAACCTGGCTGCGGTCTTAGCAATTCCAGTCAAAAGATAACAAATGGTTGTTATCTCTAATAGAGAACTATTTTGTATTGAAAACAACCACAACATTAAATTCAGTAATTCAACTGAAGTCAATATCATCAGCGAAGACTGTAGAAAACCTTTCATTGACTTTACGGTACATGACATACTACCTGAAGATCCTAAAGAAGCTACAAGTATTCGTCGATGATCTCTTCGATTCTACTATAATCATACCACCAAAACTCTCTTTCGACGAACTTTTGATGGATTACTTTTGAGGTGTCTTGCTGTGACGAAGCAAAGCAAATATTACACGAAGCTCATGATGGCGTTTATGGAGCACATCAGCCTGGTCCTAAATTACAGGATCGTATCAGACGTATGGGCTATTACTGGCCCTCTATGGTATCAGATGCTATTGACTATGCAAGGAAATGCCAAGCATGTCAGATTCATGTAGATTTTATTCACCAACCGTCGAAATTTCTTCACCCGACTGCTACCTTGTGGCCCTTCGAAGCTTGCGGCATGGATGTAATTGGTCCAATCAATCCCCCTTCGCCTAAAGGATATCAGTTTATCTTAGCTATAACCGATTATTTCTCTAAATGGGCTGAAGCCATAGCTTTAGCTGAAGTCAAGACTAGTAGTGCCATCAACTTCATCAAACATCATGTGGTATACAGATTTGGCATACCTCGTCGGATCATCCATGATGACAGACCATAATTCGTTCGCCAGAAATTTACTAGGTTCTGTAATGGCAACAGAATTAATAATGTTGCTTCTACGGCCTATAATCCTGCAGCTAATGGGCTAGCTGAAGCATTCAACAAGACTATCATCAAACTCCTTAAAAAGTTTGTCTCTATTAACAAACGTAATTGGAGTGAGAAGCTTGGAGAATGTCTATGGGCTTATCGCACTACAGTCCGTAATCCCACAGGTTGCACACCTTTTTCTCTGGTATATGGATGCGAGGCTGTCTTACCGCTGGAAATTCAAATTCCATCCTTGAGAATTGCCATTACTAATGAACTTACCACAGAAAATAAAGATCGTCTCCGACTTCAAGAATTGGAGGCGCTCGATGAGAAAAGGCTACTAGCTCAACAACATATCGAACTTTATCAAGTCCGTATCTCAAAAGCTTTCAATCGCAAAGTCAAAGTACGAACATTTCATGAAGGCGAACTAGTTCTTACAGTCAGACGTCCTATGACTATGACCCATATGAGCAAAGGCAAGTTCGAGGCGAAATGGGAAGGTCCGTATGTGGTAAACAAAGTTTTCTCAAATGGAGCCTACCAATTAAGAAATATGGATGGCAGAGTTGCTATGATGCCTATCAATGGTAAATTTGTCAAGAAATATTATGTTTAAAAGTAAAATGTTCTTCATTTAGAGAAATGATGTAGATAAAGCTTATTTTATTTCAAAAGCAGAAAGAGTTACATAATATCAAGGAGGGGGACGAGGACCCGATCCTTCATGATTAAATACATGATTTGCCAGCAATTCAAACATCTCATTGTCTGAATACACTAGCAACTCACAGGCGGCAATCCTTACAGCTTCTTCTTCAGCAGTCTTCCCAGGCTCCACCAACTTGGCAATCAGGTCATGCTCTGGTGCAGAAACGGTCGAGCCTTCACCCACTTCTTTCTGAGGAGAAATCGGAGGCTCAGTAGGAGGCGTCTCAGTCATATCTTCGATCTTCGGAGTGAGCAAATCTTCGGAAGACATTTTGTACAGAAAGAAAAGAAGTTAACGATATCTACAGAAGTTTTATTCTCTTTATAGACATAATGACTAGATGATCGGCTTCGAAAACCGCTGCGACTTTTCCTCTTCAAAAGAAGTCCAACTGTTCATTCATTTATTTCTTTCCCCTAAAAGAGATGACTGTTCATTCATTCATTCTCTTTCTTGAGAATCGAGATGACTGTTCATTCATTCAATGTCTTCTCCTCGAAAATTGAGGTGACTGTTCACTCATTTCTTTCCCCTAAAAAGAGTCTGACTGTTCATCCAATCATCAGTCTTGGCATTTATTGTCTTTTATTTATTTTCTTGTAAATAAAAAGAATTTGCGTCCTCCATACCACTGAGTTCCGATTATCTACATCAGCAACCTGTCACGTCCATATAACCTCTGACAAAGTTGTCTATTGAAATAACAGTATTTCTAAACATTATATTCTACCACATTCACATTACCTCTGAGCAGATACAATAAATATCGTTATTTTCTAAATCAAGAAATATATCATGTCCAGTACCTCTTAATATATTTTCTATTCTATTACTTATATCTATAACAAGATATGCAACAAGTAATAGAACCACATAAAAAGTTTCTTATTTTCATTTCTATTTTCAAAAAGAGATACATCATAATAAAAAAGACAACAAGTTTTGATCATTCTACTCTGAAGAATAAGTGATAAGTTCTACAATTCGCTTCTTTAAAACTTGGGCTCTTTCATTACAAGAATCTAGCACCCGCTGCCTGGCTTCAACCCTTCCTAACTCGGGATCGAATGGGTGCAGAGCAGCAGTTTGACGTGCTAGTTCTTCATTCTATAGTTGTTTAAATTCCTCCTTCTGGTGCTTCAGAGCATCTATTTGGTTAACAACAACTTGATGTAGCTGAGTTTCTTGTTCTATACCCTGCTTGATAGCCTTAAGCTCTGCTTGAAGCTGGACAATTTTAGTCTCTAGATCAGCAACTTTCTTCTCTTCATCTGCAGCCTTAGTCTTATGACTTTCAGCAATAGAAGCTGCATCAGCAATTTGGATGTCCACTTCAGAGGATTGTCTGGTAAAAGCCAGTAAAAATGTTTCAAAATTGGCTTTACTAATCTCTGCTTCTCGAGCCATAGCCTCATATTCTATGTTTACTAGCTGCTCGATATCCCCTCTTTTAAGCTCCTTATAAGCTTTAATAGATCCCTCCAGCTCATCCAAAATATGTTCCAAGAAGGTAGTCTGAGCCCCGTCTCCTTGGCTGCGGATGCCTCCGATCAAGAATGAAGAGGGAATTCTGATTGTACTAAAAAGAATATCTTCTCTCTCCATCACTCGATGAACTAAAGGCTCCATAGATGTGAAGAAGACTTTCGTAAAGGAGGCAACCACGAACTTGTTAGTTGCTACGACTCCTGGGGTGGCTACCGCTTCTGCCGGAGTCTTTACAGTTTTAACATGTGGAGGCACTTCATCTTGAGCGCTGATGTGGGAAGAGCTCCCTTCTCCTGCTACGGTTCCTGTGGGTCCTTCTGCAAATTACATATATCATTTGTATGAGCAATATACAATGCTGAAGGATCTACGACAAATAGATCATATTTAGAAATTTACCTGAGATGGGCATAGCATGAGGAGTCTTAAGAGGTTTTGATGTTTTCGGCTGAAGCTTTGATAGGGTGTCAGCAGACATAGTGGCTTGACTACTGCCTGCTCCTGATTCAGTCTGAAGTGGCAGAGTCATTAGAGTTTGATCTGCTAATTCTGCTACCACTCCAGAAACCTTAGGATTTTCAGATATTTTGGGTTCATCGATCTTGGGACTGGTATGTCCTTCATCGATAACCACATTTTCCTCATCCTCAGCAGTTGAGTGGTCTTCATCAGCCGGGAGTTTCTGAGGTGATGGTACATCCACTAAAGTTTGTCCTTCTTTGGTGGTGCTATTCTAATCGTCATCGTAAGATTCATCACCAAAGTCGCAATCGGCTAAGGCTTCAATTATCTCCTTTTCAGAATGAGAAGGATCTTGCTCCTTTGGAAGCAAATCCTTCTCTGGAGAGATGGCTTCTGGAGTCATAGGAGTTGGAGATGGAACCGTTATCCCCGCCACAGCAAGTACATTTATGAGAATACGTACCATCACAGCCTCTAATCTCGAGGCTTCTACGGTAGTAGTAAAAGGCTGGACATCCACTGAAGTAGCCACTGCAAAGAAAGAAATCAATTTAATATACATCTTTGAGAGAAAAATATATATATTAGAGTATATCACAATCTTGATATTACCTTTCTGAGATGGTACCTCTTCAGCAACTACCAACTTTCTCCTGACCTCTCTGTGTGGTGATGCAACCGGCTCTTCAGTAGCTCCGGTGCGATCATCCTCTAGATCGATCAAAGTGGTAGACGTTCCTCCTTCTGTGACTCTTTCCTGCTTCTGAATAGAAGGAGTGATTTCCTTCTCTCCGGAGGAAGAACTGAGGAGCATCTGTTTTGACTGAGAACGAGTCGTTCTTGTAGTCGTTGGTTCATTTATAACCAATAATGTCCTTATCTTCTTCTCCGGAGCCCTTGGTGAGGCAAGTCTACTATCCCGCTGAGGAAGGGTCGTCGTCTCCTTAGCCTTTCTTTTCTTCAATCCCTTGGCAGGAGATTTCTCTTTCCTTACTTTTAAAGTTACGTCCAGAGGATCTTGAACTTCATCTGGATAATTCTTTAGAATAGAAGCCTCCAGTGGTGGATCTGCAGGATCTCTATCCTCTGTATCCCGAAAAGAGTGAGCAGTATATTTTTCCAATTTGGATCTCTTCTCACTTGTAAAGCTATGTGCAGGATGGAAGCTTTCAGTGAATGTATTCGCTGAAGTATAGAAGTTTGCGTATGTATATAACATACGCGGGCCTTGCTAAAGATTGAAGGGCATGAAAAATATTGCTTTTGTATCCCAGTCATTGTAATATCTCCAAGTCCTAGCCCCATCGATCAGATAACCTTTGGCCTGTAGGCAAGTGGTGGCGTTACCCACACGAAGCTGATCATAGCCGAATTGCCGTGCAAATCGACTTGGCAAGTACGGTTCTAAATAACATTCTTCCTCAAACCTATAGACCAGATGAGATGGACGGATCGCCTGCAACCATGAAAAGATGGGTGGACTGAGGCGGAGTGATTCTGCATTTAGATCCATCAGCTGTGGAGGCATATTCTCGTATCCATGAGGAGGTTTAATACATTGAAATCTCCATCCTCATCCATGATTCAATACAAATCTGTACTCTGAAAGAGCAGTGTATTGCCAATGAGCACTGGAGTAGCATCTGATGAAGCCTCCACTGACACTTCCCATATTAGGGTTCATCAAACAGGGATGGTAAAGCAATAGCCATCCGAACAAATAGGTGTAAGGCATCTCGGTGCGAGGAAAGTCTTGCCTCGCCGCCTTGTCGTGAAGCATGGTCTGTACAAAAGAATGCAATCTTGCGTTCAAGCGGTAGGTCATTGCTGATAGCAGATCCATCTTATATCCAAAAACGAGATGTGCTACAGCAAACAGAACGCCTCGATAGAATCTGTCAACTGCGCTGGCTCTTGGAACTATAAAGCGTCACAGCCATATAGAGAGAAAACTTTCTAGTTGGGCCTCTTTGGACATGGATTTGTAACCCTGTCTAAGATAACTCTGGAGGGTGTCACCAGCCTTGAACGGATGCAAGTGCTCATCCAATCTGATATCTCCATGCTTATGTTGCTCCATCAAATAATGCATGTCGCTTTGACTAAATGGTTCAAAGAAACGAGGAGCACATGCTTGACTATCAAGTGGTTTGTCCTCCCGTACATGACCCAAGAAGAGGTACGATATCCACTTGGTAGTATAACAAGTACCTGCAGTGGCACTTTTATAGAAGAGGGAGCAGATCTTGTAGTGACACAATAATTCTTGGAAGACGGCGATCATCTGAGGGTTCTCCTCCGTCATAGCATCCAACTCTTCATTTGTAGGTACATACTCTTCGTACGGATTATTGCCCGTCGAAAGAAGAGAGAGATATTTCAACTCATGGAGTGCAAGCCCCATTTCTCCATGGAGGGTCATAAAAGTTCCAGTACTTTCATTATCTCTCTCTACTAAAGCCAGGAACATATGAGCATTCGGGCGAATGCCGTAGACTGTAGTCCAGATGGCATAGTAAAGATCTAAATCGAGGAGCCTATCCTTAAATTGATCCAAAATTCAGATAGTTAAGCTGCTCCAATGCTTCATATCTGGGTTAACCAGACCGGTCATACGCATGCCGCGGTCTAGATATCTTCCTTCAGCCTTTGCGAATGTATTTGCAAATATAGGTATTCTGACTGGAAGGAGCATAGAGGAATACTCGAACGGAATACAGCTTGGCTTCAAACCTCTCAAGTAGGTGTTGTTGTCACGCCCCAGAACCAGAATACTGGAGAGCGGGGGCGGACATAGCCAGCTACGTATATGAAATGGGATCCATCTCGCTATACGGTTACGGCTGTCTAGATACATGAGGGTTTATCTACAAGCCAACAGTCTCTTAAGGTCATGAACAAGCCTAGTGTCTCAATCACAAGCAAGTAAGTAAAAGGTTACAAGAAGTATGATCATTAAATATACAATAGTAAGGCGTCCCAAACATTACATATTCAGCTGATCATGAAGCTAGTCGTTATAAAATGTTAGGACTAGCAAGAGTTTAGTAATACATGATCAACCCTAGGATCTGTCAATCATGTTACAGCCCGTAGGCATACAGTAGGTAAAGTGCAATCGAGCTAAACAGGTGTTCGTCGGCTAAACGCCTCAAAAGAATATTTTTACAATAGAGTGGGAGAGCCAAAAATAACCCACTCGTTGCCAGGGTTCCGTCTAGTGGCCACCATCTGGCTGGAAGGTCGGTATATCCTCTGGAGCTGCTCCGAAATCTGGCCATACAAAACCAGCTGGGTCAGATCCCAGAAAGAGCAAGTGCCACAAAGGAAGCTTCACTTAGGAACTAAAACCAGCAATCAGCACAAGATATAAATAAAAGTAAGAACTGGAAATAAAGAAAATATATCAGGATGATATACAACGAGATAACCATGGGACTATTCAGATAACCAGGTTACAACCCGTAAACCAAACAAGGACCGGGTTGTAACCTTTCGTCTGAACAGAACTTAGAATTCTCATCATTTATCGATAAAATAAATACAGGCATTCAGGTCATGTAGTAATCTGGAACAGAATCAGGACAAGACTAGACAGGTTAGACTCCATCCAATCATTTCACGGCCAAGCAAGAGTTACGGCTTGATACTTTAACTAACTAGGTTATCACAGGCCTAGTTACTAACAAGATGCAGTGAGAATCATCCACAGCCACAAGCCCTGCAGTCCATCCAGGTTACCCGGGTTAAAAGAATTAGAGTTAAATTCAGGTAGGTACATCGTCCAGGAAACGAATGTACCCTTAGGTAGCTTGAAGGGTGCAACACATGACAGTGTGCTGGAAATGTGCCCTACTCGACGGCAGGCTACAGATCCCAAGGCGTGCCCAGGTAACGGGATTGCCTGTAGCTGTGAGATCTCTTCATGACTAATGTATTAATCTAGTTATTAGCCTTAGTCCCTTTCAGTAGGTACTCCTGACCGTGGTACTCAGGAGTCCCCTCCTAGACATGATGTAAGACAGGACTGGATTATTTGTACAAGCACAATCGCCCACGGTGTCCAGGATTAATTATACAGGTCATGTCATGTCAGGTAGCCGTCGCAACAGCTTATCAAGATATATCATGTCAGGTAATCATGTCAAGAGTTCTTGTCGGGAGTGTGCCATGATGGGCCACTATCAGGTCAGGCCATGTTTACTTGTCAGAGTGCACCACTACGGGTCACTGTCGTGTTATGCTAGTTCTTTGTCATACCATGTCATGTACAATAGTCATTCCAAACATATTAAGTAAAATCAAGTTCATGACAAAAGGCGTAAGGATATAAAATGTGCATTAAATATCTAATAAAAGGCGCATGCGGCTGGAAGTGCAAGGGCGCATACGGCCAGGTGGACGAGGGCGCATGCGGCTCCAAGATGTTGGGCCTCATGCGGCCAAGCGGAAGAGTGGGCTTCATGCGGCTGGGAGGGAGCAAGTTCATGCGGCTAGGGAATGACGGGCGCATATGCGGCTGAGGATGTTCATGGCCCCATGCGGCTGAGATCAATCGAATCCATACACGCAGGGTTCAAAACCCATGCGGCTGGAATCAATTGGATCCATGTGGCCCGATTAATTGAGTCCATGCGGCTCAGGTCAATCGAGTCCTTGCGGCTCAATCAATCGTGTCCATGCGGCTCAATCAATCGAGTCCATGCGGCACAGGTGGGAGCAGAGCTTATGCGGAAGCGGGGTCACACGCCTATGCGGCTGTGACTCAAGTGGGGGGGCTCATGCGGCTAAGATAATTTATGCGGCTCAGAAAGTACAAGGGCACATATGCGGCCAAGACAAGGGGGAAAAGTTCATGCGGCTCAGAGAACACTTGCCGCATGAAATATTCATGCGGTCAAGTCAAGTACTGTTCTTCTTCTCCAAATTCTGAGAAGAAGAACGCCATGAGAGCCAAGTTTTCAAGCTCCATAACTCCATCATCCGGAGCCCAAATCCGAACTTTCATAGGTCAAAATGGGGTAGAACGAGATTCTCTACAACATAGAACCCTCAAAACTTAGAAATAACAGGATTAAGTAGATCAAAACCCAAGAAATCCGAAAATAATACAAATATAGATCTACAAGAATCTAGCCATGGAAAGTGAAATTGCCAAGTTCTAAAGTAAGTTAAAATGCTGTAAGAAAGAGAATGAAGCAATAAAATTAGAGTTCCTCCATGAAGCAAGTTGCACTTGCCTAGACCCCTCTCTTCTCTCTCTGGTAGGTGAAGAAGTAAATGAGGAAGAAGAAGATGATTATGAAGAGAGAGAAAGAAGAATGGTAATAAATACAAAATAGTGGTGGTAGGTAGGGGGTTCACCCCTTGGTTCATGATGAACCAAGAGCAATCCCAAACCGAACCAAGCCAATCCAAACCAAGAATAAACCAAGCCCAGGGAGGAAATTAAGCAAGAAAATCATGCAATACAAGAATAAATACGTACACATATTCCAGAAATACGTAATAAGAACCACAGGCATTACAACTCTACCCACCTTAAAAGAATTCCGTCCTCGGAATTTAATCAAGAGGCTAGAGGAGCAATGACAAGCTACATCAATCACATACAAGCTATAACTAGGCAGACAATCACTCATTCAAGCAAGGAATCGAAGGCATGAGGCACAAGAAAGACATTATACCTCACGAGTCAAACAAGTCGGGATATCGCGATCGAATATCATCCTCACGCTCCCACGTTGACTCCCCCAAAGAGTGATGACCCCAAGCAACTCGGACTAACTTGATAGTCTTGTTCTTGAGTGTCTTCTCTCTTCGGTATAATATAGACACGGGCCTCTCCTTATACAAAAGGTTGGTACCAACAACAAATTCCGAATGATCTAGGATGTGGCTCGGGTCCGAGATATACCGTCGTAATTGGGATACATAGAACACGTCATGCACCTCGCTTAGCGACGGCGAAAGAGCGAGACGATAGGATACATCTCCTACTCGCTCCAGAATGTCAAATGGTCCTATATACCTAGGACTAAGCTTGCCCCGTACGCCGAAACGAATGACGCCACGGTTAGGCGAAATCCTCAGTAATACATGATCGCCGACCGAAAACTCGAGAGGGCGCCGATGAGAATTGGCCCAATGACGTTGGCGATCTTAGGCAACTCGAAGATGATCTCTGACTCGCCTGACCACTTCAACTGTCTGGGCAATCATTTCTGGATCGAGCATCTGTCTCTCTCTAATATCATCCCAGGCTAGCGGGGATCTGTACTTCCTACCATACAGTGCCTCGAACGGTGCCATCTGGATACTGGCCTGGAAACTGTTGTTGTACGAAAATTCCACCAGGTGCAAGTGATCTTCCCACGAACCACCGAAGTCAAGTGTACAGGACCACAACATGTCTTCAAGAGTCTGGATCGTGCGCTCCGACTGGCCATCTGTCTGCGGGTGATATGCTGAACTGAACTGGAGATGAGTTCCCAAACTCTCTTGCAAGCTACGCCAAAAGTGCGACGTAAATCTTGAATCTTGGTCCGAGATGATACTGACTGGCACACCGTGCAATCTGACAATCTGCCTGAGGTACATCTCTACTAGCTGAGCCATCGACTGACCAACGCTGAATGGAAGAAAGTGAGCCACTTTCGTGAGCCGATCAACTATAACCCAGATAGCATCTCTACCAGCTGGAGATCTAGGTAAACCAGTCACAAAATCCATGGTCACATGCTCCCACTTCCATTCTGGAATCGGTAAGGGCTGAAGAAGTCCAGCCGGTCTATGATGTTCGGCTTTAACTTGTTGACAAACCAAACACCGAGAGACAAATCGAGCTATCTCCCGCTTCTTGCCATTCCACCAGAAATGCTGACGGATATCACGGTACATCTTCGTACTGCCAGGATGGATGGAATACTGAGAACTGTGCGCCTCTGACATGATCTCCTGCCAGATATCTCCGCTGGGTACACAAAGACGCTTACTATATCGAAGTGTACCATCCTCATGAATGCATAACTCTGGTCTTCGTCCTGCCTCACACTCTGCTCTGAGTCGCTTAAGCTTGGAATCTGCCGACTGCGCCATCCGGATTCTCTCGACTATAGTGGACTGAACTTGCATACTGGCCATCAATGCCACACTGGAAGGAAGAACAACTTCAATACCCATCTTCTGAAGATCTGCTAACAGCTTCGATTGTGCTGTTAGGAAATAAGCTCCGGCTCTCCTGCTCAATGCATCTGCAACGACATTGGCCTTCCCAAGATGATACTGCAGGTTGACATCATAATCCACAAGAAGCTCCAGCCACCTTCTCTGACGCATGTTAAGATCCTTCTGGGTGAAAACATACTTCAGGCTCTTATGGTCGGTAAAAATCTCCATCCTATCTCCATACAAATAGTGCCTCCACAACTTAAGTACAAACACCACTGCTGCCAGCTCCAAGTCATGGGTTGGGTAATTCCTCTCATGATCACGAAGTTGTCATGACGCATAAGCTATTACCTTCCCATGCTGCATCAGAACACATCCTAAACGTCTGCCTGAAGCATCACAGTACACTGAGAATCCTCCGGTCCCATCTGGAAGCGCGAGAATGGGAGCTGTTATCAGGCCTCGTTTCAACTGCTCAAAAGAACCCTGACACTCTGCTGTCCAAGCAAACTGTGTATCCTTGCGGGTCAACTGCGTCAATAGCACTGAAATTCGAGCAAAATCAGAAACAAACCGCTGGTAGTAACCGGCCAATCCAAGGAAACTACGGACCTCTGCAACTGTGCTGGGCACAGGCCATGACTCAATAGCCACAATCTTCTGGGGATCCACTTCTACTCCTCCTCGAGTGATGATATGACCCAAGTACGAAATGCGATCGAGCCAGAACTCGCATTTACTGAACTTGGCATATAACTGGTGCTCTCTGAGGATCTGAAGAACTATACGGAGATGCTGCTCATGCTCTGCCTCACTCTTGCTGTAGACCAGGATGTCATCCAAGAACACAACCACAAACTGATCCAAGTAGGGCATGAAGATGCGATTTATGAGATCCATGAATACCGTCGGCACATTGGTCGCTCCAAAAGGTATAACAAGGAACTCCCAATGCCCATATCTCGATCTAAAAGCTATCTTCGGGATGTCCTTCTCTCTGACTCTGATCTGATGATAACCTGAGCGCAAATCAATCTTCGAGAATACTGAAGCCCCCTTGAGTTGATCAAACAAGTCATCTATCTTCGGAAGAGGGTATCTGTTCTTGATTGTTACTGAGTTCAAGGTACGATAATCAACACATAACCTGGACGTACCATCCTTCTTTTTCACAAGAAGCATCGGGGCTCCCCAAGGCGATCCACTAGCACGAATGAATCCCTTGGTTCTGAGTTCTTCAATCATCTTGTACAATATCTCCAACTCTGACGGCGCCATCCTGTAGACTCTCTCTGACACTGGAGCTGTCCCGGGAATCAAGTCTATAGTGAACTCGATCTCCCGCTCCGGAGGCATACCTGGAAGTTCTTCTAGGAAAACATCTGGAAACTCTTCGACTATCCTGGGCAACTGAACTGCTGCTACTGCCATCCGCAATATCGGAGGAGATGACTCAACTTCGCCTCGGGAGAAAGAAAACTCCGGCTCGCCTGAAATGCTAAAAACAACCCTGCCAATGTGGCAGTCTATCCTAGCATACTGGTTCCTCAACCAATCCATCCCTAGGACCACATCATAATCGGCCATCGGGAATTCTATCAATCTAGCGGGAAATTCTCTACCACTAACTACGATCCGACACGAGAAAAATACCCTATCGACTCCCACAAGTCCGTTACCAGTAAGTATATTGAGCCTTACTGATAATGACTCGGGCTCCAGTCCTATTCGTGTCGCGAATTGTGCAGACATAAAAGAATGCGATGCACCAGAATCAAATAAAACTGAAGCTGGAAAGGAGTTGACGAGAATAGTACCTGCCACTACCTCTCCTGGTGCCAACCTTTCTTCTGCGGTCATCACCATAGCATGACCATGCCCTCGGGGTGCTGGTCCCCTCTGCTGAAATCCTCGCTGCCTATTCTGACTCTGGGCCTGGGCTTAAACATGCTGCTGGGGGTTCTGCTGTTGGAATACCTGGGACTGAGGCGGCAAGGGCCTCGGTAATGGATACTGCTGCTGCTGCTGGACTGGAACTGGTCCTCTCACAGAAGTGCTAGAAAGGTTGGACGATGATGAGCCACCCCTATTCGGGCAGGATCCAACCCTATGGTCTGGTGCTCCACAAGCCAGACACAATCCCTGTGCCCTGCGACATTCTGCCACTACATGGCCCGGCTTCCCACAATGAGAATATCCCACTGCGGAAGACTGCTTCTGCTTCTGCTGCTGCTAAGGGTACGTCGGAGTGGAATACTGAACCGACGTTACTGAGGCCGCCCACCTCGGAGCTCCAATAGTCAAAGCCCTGGCTGCCGGGGCTGGAGCTGAAGACTGATTCATCTGGCCGTGGGATCTCTTGCGACCTCCGGCCCTATCCACAATCCTCTGGGAGGTATACTCATGCCTCCTAGCTGCCCTCAATACTGCATCAAAAGTCTGATGCTGAAACTGCTCGACTGCCAACAAGATCTCCAGGTGAAGTCCCTGCTGGAACCGCTGGGCTCTATCATACTCGGTTGCCACCAAAGTGGGAGCAAACCGACTGAGTCTGGAAAACTCGGCCGCATATTCGTCGACCGTCCTGTCCATCTGCTTCAGATTGGTGAACCTCGTCTGTAGATCGTACCGAGCTACAGCATAAAAATACTTGGTCTGGAATCTCTCTCTGAATACTGCCCAAGCAATGGGTGCTGCTAATCCAACGGCCTGCGCTGTCCACCAGCTGCGGGCAAGATTTAACAACTGCAGGCGCACAACGGCCACCTTCTCGTTCTCTGGGGTCCTAGCTGCTTCTAGGATCACCTCTGTGTCCTGAAGCCATGCATCTGCTGCAATAACATCTTCACTACCGTCGAAGAATGGAGGGTTCAAGCACTTGAAGCTGTTGGCCGCGCTGTTACCCTAATGACCACCCCGGGTCAAAGCATCCGTCACTGCCTGGTGCAAGGCATCTCCACGCCGGTCTTGGGAAGCTATCAAGGTCCTGACGAGTCCTACCAAAGTGCCGTCATCATGCTCGGCAGGCTGAACTGGCTGGACTGGGGGCTCTTCTTCAATAGGCTCGACTCTGGAGGCTACTTCGGAGTGCTGGGCTTGATCTTCGGGTTGCTGCTGGTCCCCGGGAGGTGCTTCGCCTTGCTGATCGGTTGGACCACGAACAATACCGCTGAAGAAGACGACATAGGGAACAATAAGGAAGGACCAGGACAGATCAACGATACAAGCATATGATCAGGACAAGAATCCAGGGATTCAGAAGATACGAGCAGAGATCAAAGACGAATACTGATTGAGACATCTATCCGGTAAACCCTCACATATCTTGATTTACAAGACCTGCATGGGCCACCACTTAAACCATGTCACGCCCCAGAACCAGAATAGTGGAGAGCGGAGGCGGACATAGCCAGCTACGTATATGAAATTGGATCCATCTCGCTATACGGTCACGGCTGTCTAGATACATGAGGGTTTATCTACAAGCCAACAGTCTCTTAAGGTCATGAACAAGCCTAGTGTCTCAATCACAAGCAAGTAAGTAAAAGGTTACAAGAAGTATGATCATTAAATATACAATAGTAAGGCGTCCCAAACATTACATATTCAGCTGATCATGAAGCTAGTCGTTACAAAATGTTAGGACTAGCAAGAGTTTAGTCATACATGATCAACCCTAGGATCTGTCAATCATGTTACAGCCCGTAGGCAGACAGTAGGTAAAGTGCAATCGAGCTAAACAGGTGCTCGTCGGCTAAACGCCTCAAAAGAATATTTTTACAATAGAGTGGGAGAGCCAAAAATAACCCACTCGTTGCCAGGGTTCTGTCTAGTGGCCACCATCTGGCTGGAAGGTCGGTAGATCCTCTGGAGCTGCTCCAAAATCTGGCCATACAAAACCAGCTGGGTCAGATCCCAGAAAGAGCAAGTGCCACAAAGGAAGCTTCACTTAGGAACTAAAACCAGCAATCAGCACAAGATATAAATAAAAGTAAGAACTGAAAATAAAAAAAAATACATCAGGATGATATACGATGAGATAACCATGGAACTATTCAGATAACCAGGTTACAACCCGTAAACCAAACAAGGACCGGGGTTGTAACCTTTCGTCTGAACAGAACTTGGAATTCTCATCATTTATCGATAAAATAAATACAGGCATTCAGGTCATGTAGTAATCTGGAACAGAATCAGGACAAGACTAGACAGGTTAGACTCCATCCAATCATTTCACGGCCAAGCAAGAGTTACGGCTTGATACTTTAACTAACTAGGGTTATCACAGGCCTAGTTACTAACAAGATGCAGTGAGAATCATCCACAGCCACAAGCCCTGCAGTCCATCTAGGTTACCCGGGTTAAAAGAATTAGAGTTAAATTCAGGTGGGTACATCGTCCAGGAAACGAATGTACCCTTAGGTAGCTTGAAGGGTGCAACACATGACAGTGTGCTGGAAATGTGCCCTACTCGACGGCAGGCTACAGATCCCAAGGCGTGCCCAGGTAACGGGATTGCCTGTAGCTGTGAGATCTCTTCATGACTAATGTATTAATCTAGTTATTAGCCTTAGTCCCTTTCAGTAGGTACTCCTGACCGTGGTACTCAGGAGTCCCCTCCTAGACATGATGCAAGACAGGACTGGATTATTTGTACAAGCACAATCGCCCACGGTGTCCAGGATTAATTATACAGGTCATGTCATGTCAGGTAGCCGTCGCAACAGCTTATCAAGATATATCATGTCAGGTAATCATGTCAAGAGTTCTTGTCGGGAGTGTGCCATGACGGGCCACTATCAGGTCAGGCCATGTTTACTTGTCAGGAGTGCACCACTACGGGTCACTGTCGTGTTATGCTAGTTCCTTGTCATACCATGTCATGTACAATAGTCATTCCAAACATATTAAGTAAAATCAAGTTCATGACAAAAGGCGTAAGGATATAAAATGTGTATTAAATATCTAATAAAATATCAATATTCAGGGCTATAGAAGAGCCATGCGGCTAAAGCATATGCGGTCAGGAAAGGGTAAGACTCATGCGGCCCAATTAGGAGAGCGTATGCGGCCAGGGTCACTGGGTCCCATGCGGCCAAGACAAGGGGGCGCATGCGGCTGGAAGTGCAAGGGCGCATACGGCCAGGGGGACGAGGGCGCATGCGGCTCCAAGATGTTGGGCCTCATGCGGCCAGCGGAAGAGTGGGCTTCATGCGGCTGGGAGGGAGCAAGTTCATGCGGCTAGGGAATGACGGGCGCATATGCGGCTGAAGATGTTCATGGCCCCATGCGGCTGAGATCAATCGAATCCATACAGCGCAGGGTTCAAAACCCATGCGGCTGAAATCAATTGGATCCATGCGGCCCGATTAATTGAGTCCATGCGGCTCAGGTCAATCGAGTCCTTGCGGCTCAATCAATCGTGTCCATGCGGCTCAATCAATCGAGTCCATACGGCGCAGGTGGGAGCAGAGCTTATGCGGAAGCGGGGTCACACGCCTATGCGGCTGTGACTCAAGTGGGGGGGCTCATGCGGCTAAGATAATTTATGCGGCTCAGAAAGTACAAGGGCGCATATGCGGCCAAGACAAGGGGGAAAAGTCCATACGGCTCAGAGAACACTTGCCGCATGAAATATTCATGCGGTCAAGTCAAGTACTGTTCTTCTTCTCCAAATTCTGAGAAGAAGAATGCCATAAGAGCCAAGTTTCCAAGCTCCATAACTCCATCATCCGGAGCCCAAATCCGAACTTCTATAGGTCAAAATGGTGTAGAACGAGATTCTCTACAACATAGAACCCTCAAAACTTAGAAATAACAGGATTAAGTAGATCAAAATCCAAGAAATCTAAAAATAATGCAAATATAGATTTACAAGAATCTAGCCATGGAAAGTGAAAATGCCAAGTTCTAAAGTAAGTTAAAATGCTGTAAGGAAGAGAATGAAGCAATAAAATTAGAGTTCCTCCATGAAGCAAGTTGCACTTGCCTAGACCCCTCTCTTCTCTCTCTGGTAGGTGAAGAAGTAAATGAGGAAGAAGTAGATGATTATGAAGAGAGAGAAAGAAGAATGGTAATAAATACAAAATGGTGGTGGTAGGTAGGGGGTTCACCCCTTGGTTCATGATGAACCAAGAGCAATCCCAAACCGAACCAAGCCAACCCAAACCAAGAATAAACCAAGCCCAGGGAAGAAATTAAGCAAGGAAATCATGCAATACAAGAATAAATACGTACACATATTCCAGAAATACGTAATAAGAACCACAGGCATTACAGTTGTACTTCTCAGAAGTACTATAAAAGAGGTCCTCGTGCTGCGGACCCATTCTATAACATATTTTTCTGACTCTTGACTGCTAGATTGGAGTCAGATCCCGTGTCATTCTTCTGGGATAGCTTGCAAATTCATATTGAGATAAAGCCATAGACCTCGATATTTCTATGAGGTATATGACTTTGCCTTGACATTTGAATATTCTTTCCTCTTTTCTTGTCTTGGGCTGGGAAGTCTTCTTGATGGCATCCCCGAATAGGAAGGCAGGTTGCTTGTGGACCACACTATTCAGACTTTCTAGAGGTTTCCCGTTCATTAAGCTCAGCAAGGTTTAGTTTTCTTGGGCCATGATGAGGGTCTTTCGTGCTTCAGGACCATCGTACTGAGGGAATGTGACATGAGATAAATTCTTCTTGTACTCTGGGACATTAAATGCTGAAGCAAATCTTTCAGCATTAGGGTCTTCCCTGAGATCAACTGCAAAGAAATACATGAACAAAAAGTTAGAAGCAATAAGAGTGTACAACTTTATAAAGAGCAAATAATTAGGTTGTGCAACATCCTGGGTTGCGCAACAATTAAGTTGCGCAACATCCTGAATTGTGCGACATTCTGGGTTGCACAACATTTTTACACAACATCCTGGGTTGCGCAACAATTAATTTGCGCAACATTCTGAGTTGCGCAACAACCTGGGTTGCACGACATATTGTGTTGCGCAAAACTTAAGTTGCGCAACATCTCAGGTTGCGCTACATACAGGTTGCGCCACAACTTGCTTGCACAATATTTTTGATTGCACAAAACAACTGAGTTGCGCAACACGGTTCGTAAGAACGAACAGTGCTCAAATAAAGCAACCACATCCTAAGAAGGGGTGGCGCAGAGTTTGTGATGTGCAAAACACTCTAAGAAGAGGGGCACAAGTCAAATTCATCCTCCATAGGTCCAATTTGTTTATTTTTGATCACCTTCCAGATCTGGGTTTGCTGTCTCTCGTCGAGAAGAGGGTGGACCATACAGTGACGCGCGGGTCGGCGGGGCACGAGTCGAAGGGGCGGCGACTCTCTTCTCTTTGTCGGCGGCGGTCTTCTTGGGGGCCATGTCGTCGAGAAAATAATCGGAGAAGATGGTTGCAAGAGTTCAAAAGTATTCTCTCAGAAGATTAAAACGAAAGTAAAAAGTTACAGTCGGTTGAACAAGGATTATTTATAGCTTAAAGACAGAATCCTAACAGTCACCCTAAGTTGCGCGTAAAAATTGTAACAGATCGCAACAGACTGCGCGAGATAGGCACAACTTGACTCAGTAATTGTCATGATTCAAAGTATTTCAAAGTTTTGTGACATTTCAAAATTCGAAAACTTTGAAGTGGGTCTTGTAGAGCCTAAAAATCAAGTTGCGCCATATTTTTATTACTCAGCAATCAAGTTGCGTCCAAGAAATCGAGTTGTGCTACTGATATAAAGCTCAGAGATCAAACTGCACCACTGATCGGGTTGCGCCATATATCAGACTGCGCCCAATCACATTGCGCCAAAGTCTATATGGCGCCTGACAAATAATTGCCATCATTAACTGACAGCACTGACAAGTGACAGCACGATAAACGAAGAAAATCTCTTCGAATCCCGCAAAGCGTGGCGTTCGAGATGATTTGATGACAGCTGTTCTGCGCACTCTGTGAGTTGCGTCTAGGCACAATCTGAACAAATTCTCCTCATACATTCAAATGCTGCCACGTGCCTATGCACTGAGTTGCGCCTAAGCGCAACCCAATCAAGCGCAGTTTGGCTCGTTGACTGAAGCTCGCGCAACTTAATAAAGTTGAGGCAACTTATGTTCTAAAGCAGGATGACGTGGCGCACATGCCACTAATCTCTCAAAACGTGTCCACTACTCTATACACGACCATGCGTATCTCAATCATATGATGCCACGCGTCTAAATACAGTTAGTACACGTTCGAGTAACTGAATGAAAGTTGGCACAACCTGAAGTTGGCACAACCTGAAGTGGCGCAGTTCAACCTCGCGCACATCAGAATAACTGCTAAAACAGTTATTTCCAGAACTCTATAAATAGAATTTCTAATCATTATCAAGGCAGAGATTACAGAGATCAAAGAGATCAAGAGTTCTTGCAAAAGTGCTGCTGCATTCTCCAGAGGCTCTAGTCTTCAAGTTCACATAGTCCAAGGGATAAAGTGATCGTCTTCTGATCATATTCATAAAGTTGTACTTTCCCAGAATTCATTGTACTTTGTACGATTCTTTTAAAGCTTGTTATAAACTTTTTGTTTTTGCAAACAATACAGACTTTGTCCGAATGCTCCTAGTGATAAAATTTTTGCTCCACCAGAATCTTCTTGTCACATACGATGCAGAGTGACCCTTGACTTAGCTCTGCCAAGAGCAAGAAAACGAAGAACAGGAAGCTTCAAAAAGACGAGATTTTTGACGAGAGTTTTCGTAAAAAAATTTGGTGTATCGAAGAGGAGAAAAAAGACGTAATATATAGAAGCAGAATAGTAATTCACCAACGGACAGAAATAAAGTCTAATAATGGACAATTAACTCGGACGTTTACAGATTAAAACAATTAAAAACGTGATACATTGAACCTGGACAGAAGTTTAAACGTTACAAATTATTTAATGGATTTATAACGGTCAAAAATAAATGAGGTGCAAAAAGATTTTTAGGGCCTCAGCCCGAACCAGAAGAGAAAATCGAATCGCCATTCGACGTCCGCAGATGTAGGCACATACTCGCACCAATTATGCGTGCCGAACCGGACGGCGGCGGCGGCGCGCGCGTGTGACTCATAGGGCTCTCACACAATACTTCAATGAGACAAAATAAAGCAAAGTAATATATGCACAAGTAAACCCCCTCACCCAACTGATGTGGGACTAAATGAAAGAGGGAACATTTGAGCCTTTGCTCTTTACGGCTGCTACAACACTTCTTAGCTTCCTCCTCCTTGTGATTTCATGTTTATGGTGATGTTGATTGGGTTGGTAATGTTTCGGACCACAAGCCTACCACTGGCTTCAGTAATTTTTTGGGGATTCCTTCATCTATGGAAGTTCAAAAAATATCATACCTTGATCTAGTACTGAGGATAGGTATCATGTCGTGGAGTCTACAACTGTAGAGATTACCAGGTCATGTTGTCTCCTTGTTGACAGGGGCTTATCTCTTACTTGTCACTCATGTTCATGAAAACATCACCGACGTTCAGATTATAAGTAATTTGGTGTTTCATCAGTGCACGAAATATATTGAACTTGACTGTCATTTTGCGTGTCATCACTATCTTGATCTCTTTTAGTCGTCACTTTTCAACATCAGCCTAGTGACTTTTTCACTAAGGTTCACACTCTCCAACTATGTACTTTTCTCACCAGCAAACTCTCGTTGGTGAACCATCGTCTCTTTGAGAAGGGTGGAGTAAGTATCATTTAATCATTAGCTTAACATTAGTTATTAGCTTATCCATATAATTTTTTGGTCTTTACTAGCTTGTATTAATTATATATAGATTGACTTTTCGAACTCTAGTTAGCATCCCAATCTAGGTTACTCGAGTTTAGTGTTTCTATCATATTGCTATTAAATTTGATCCATTTATCATGTTGCCATGTTTGAAGTAGTAGTCCGTACCCTTGTTAGCAATTCGGCAAACAGAAAAAATTCGAGACGGCAAAAGTACGAGTATAAATCGGCTTAGTACAAATAAAGTACGTTCAAAAATTCGGTCAAATATTTAAAAAATGAAAATATTGAGGTTAGAAACTTCACATTCTTAAATATTTTATCAAATTTGGTAAACTAAGCAGGTTCCCAA
This sequence comes from Iris pallida, assembly GCA_029216955.1. Taxonomy (NCBI): domain Eukaryota; kingdom Viridiplantae; phylum Streptophyta; class Magnoliopsida; order Asparagales; family Iridaceae; genus Iris; species Iris pallida. The sequence goes on from JANAVB010015599.1 coordinate 7,573,761, forward strand.
CACGTTTTTTGTGCAAAATATTTCAATAATTTAAACAGAACACGTTTAAAAATTCGCTAGCTTAAAATTTACGTACTGATTTGGATCTGTCAAAAGTACGCAAGTATTATACGTTTATGAAAGATACGAAAAAATTCGCGTATAATACGAATTTTATTCGGGTGATTGCTAACAAGGGTCCGTACTGATGGCTCTTGAATCCACCCCTAGCTTAATGCTGATTTTGTGTCATGCATCCGTAACGACTGTTGACTCCATCCGCCATTAGTTTATGAAGTTTTTTTTTTTTCCCCTCCTTTTATGAGGGTAGTTGGCTAGGGAATGAGTTTTCGCCAGGTATGCTATGGATAAACCTTTCGAAAAAGTGAGGAAAAAAAAAAAAAAAGAGGTTCACCAACTAGAGCTGGTGGCTGCTAAACAAAGACAAGTCTGCCATCATGATTCTGATAAGTTGATGAATGATGGATACCACTCAAACAAGTGAGACTTTCCTTCAAAGTTCAAAGATATGCTCATCTCAATTTTTCCAATTTCCCTGTCACCAGAACAAGACATTGGCTTCTGAGAAAATTTATTCCTAAAATTATTTTTTTCTTATTTATGAATATATTATAACTACTGTGGTAGTGATTCTCTGTCGGATAGAAAAGTTTTGGAACTTCACCATGCACTAGTTAACGCACAAGTTAACGGTATACAATTTATCTTTAGAAACACTGTTCGTCTTCAGCTGTATTTATTCTGAGGTTCTTTCTATAGTAAATTTTATTTTATGATTTAAATATTATGAATATCATTTTGGTAGATTGACCTTGTAAAATTGTATTGTTACTTACATATATCCTGAATTAGAGCATCCACGGTGAGAGAGATTTTAAATGCTACATTTTAACTTTAATAATTAAATTTTATAACAGTCGAAGGCTGCAGTGGACACTTGTACCCATACTTGAAAATTATTAGAAAACTAAAAGACATTTCAGATTTGGAGCGTGTCCTAGCTCCGCTACGTTATGCCCCACTAAAATTAACCATTCTTACCAAACATGAAAGAAAAATAAAGATGGTGAAATTTTTACCAAACATGAAAGAAAAATAAAGAAAACAAAAGAAGATTATTTTCGAATATTTGTTTGAAGTGTTCGATTGTGTTCCAATATCAAGGAGACACTCAAAAAATTAATAATATTTTACACAATTTTCAATAATTTGGAGTATGTATTTTGAGTGTTTCCACAGTGGATGTTCTTATATTTTATTTAGAAGAGAGAAGGGGGGGGGGGGGGGGGGGGGGGGGGGGGGGGGGTGAGGGGGCGCCTTCACGTTTGGTCAGCACCCACATATATATATTGCCTGGATCCGTGTATATAGGAGCCATCCAGCCGGTCCGATCCGTATCCGTGGCTATAATAGCCACCTAGCTAGTCCGGAGGGGCTCGATCACATGTCCACCCTCTCCGGGTGTCTCACACACACGCACGCACGCACACACGCGCGCACTACACACACACACACACACACACACACATACATATATATATATATATATATATATATATATATATATATATATATATATATATATATATATATATATACACACACACTACACCAAAACGCATGTATTGCAACGGTCTAAATATGTTAGAAAAATTAATTCTAACGAGTAAATTCCGTGAGTATATAGGCGTGGGTAATAATACTAACTGCCTTTCTAACGGATCATGTCCGTTAGTATGTCCACTTTTCTAACAGCTATAGGTGTTAGTGTTTATTTTTCTAACAGGCTTATAGCAGTATATAGAATTGAATACTAACATGCCCGTTAGTATATTTTAAAAAGGAAAAAAATAAATAAATTTAGGATTCAATACTAACGAAAATGGGACGTTAGTAATACCTAAAAATGGGAAAAAAATTATAATACCAATAGATCACTGATAGAGATGTATAGAACATGTCAAAGATACATGGTAGACCAAAAAGGATGAATTGAATCCTGATATGATACAATTGTGGACTTTATCTATGATAACAAAAAAATTCATTGATAGATTTCTCACATAGACAATTATTGAATACATATGTCCTTTATACAATAAAAAAAAAATAAAGCTCAATATATTTCAGTGCATAGATATCCAAAGTACTGTAAACATAAGCACAAACATAGAAACTTGTCTACAAAATGCATTTTAATCTAAATTATCCACATATAGAAGCCTACTAACTACTCATCACACAAGTGAAGCCCGCTCTCGACAGCACCAGCTCTCGTGCCTTCTTACTTCCTCCAAGACAGCAGCATCGTAGGGGAAGAGCTCATCACAGGAATCGCAAATATAATGCTGAGTAACCATTGTTTCTGAAAACATAAGTATAACAAAGAATTTGTTAGAAATCTTAAAATTGTAACAAAGAAAGCAATAAAATAAAGCAAGCAGAAACCTATTGATACATTATCAAATTATGAAAGCAATAGTAAAGACTGCCCCCCTCGGTGAATACTGCCAAATTAGGAGGATCCCTTGGTCTATCAGCTTGAAGGATCCCTTGGTCTACCTGGCAGCGAGCGCATCAGTCCCAAATTAAGAGAACTCTCTAATTCCTCGGTGAAGACTGCCCCCCTCGGCCCTCCTATAGTCATGACAGCTATGCTTCTCATGCTAAACCTTTCATGGCAATTTAGGTTCTAGTATATGATGGGAGGTCATACCTTATGCTATATGAATGGAATTAAGAATGAAAACAACACAGTTATGATTTTTAAATCTGTTGCATTCTCAGAGTAGCAAATTCTAAATGAATGTCTTTATTGTTATGTCTGACAAACTATACACGACTGAACCATGAAAGATCAGGTAGCAAATTGAGACTGCATTCAGACGGGACTTTAAGGACTCAGAAAGGAATGGAAATCAGATAGCCTACCTCCATCTTCATTATTGATAGAAGATTGACCCACAAAACTTCTGTATAGAATTAACATTGCACTCAGAACAGCACTATAGAAACGAAAAGAATAGCAGGAATACATATTAATAAAAGTATATAGAGCAGATTTTGGTCCATAGGTATACCAGCTAATCGAAAGGGCTGGCCTGCCTGCAGAAATGGCATTATCCCGAGATATTTTGCTAACTGTATAGTCCAGTGCATTAACTGATTTTCATTTTCTATTATACATGAATGTAGGCTTTCAAGAACATTTTAAAACTACCCAAACTGTGATAGAGATCGGTTTCCATAATAATCAATAATAAAATCAAAGGGGTCCATTTTCATCTACGTAAAGAAAGAAATGCACCCCTAAGCATCTAAGCAAAGAAAACAGTGTTATATGTTACAATAATGCATGCTCAAGTTTTTTTTAGCTAGTATACAACCAACATTTTCCTCATATCTCAGCAAATAAACAATTAACAACCAGGCATTGGAATTGCAAGAACGAACACCAACATGCACATATAACAGGGAATTTGAAATACTACTCGAAAATACACCTTCATCAAGAGTAGGAATACATCCTTCAATGAACATACATGCTCCTCCGTTTGGCAGTCAACATACACACCAGTTCTAACATCTTCTCTTATCTGGAATGATGAGAACCAAAATTATGCTACAAAGAAAAGGCAAACATGTATAAATACAAAACTGCGCGTGCGCACATTATTTTCACCTGAAGGTTTTTTTGGGTTGGATCCAATAAATCAGTAATTTGCTCATTGTAAATCTGTAAAATAATCAGAATGAGACATCAACAAGTTTGTGTAGTTCTTTTTTTACAAGAACCATATATGAAAATCAGAGGTAGCATTGAAGCACTTGCCTCAAAAATGAACAGCGACATTCAAACTTCAGTTGCTTGTCTAAGTGCTTCATTTGCTCCTGTATGTTTGAAACTGAGTTTGTAACAACAAAGAACGAACATTACAGACCTTCGAAAAGAAAACATAAATGAAAGAGTAGACCCACTTCCTTTATACGAAAAACAGCCTCTCAAAGACATGGGGTGTCGATCCGCCTGACTCATGTTCTCTTCAAGTTCAGCTTCATTGGTACCAGCTGGTAACTGCAAAGGATGTACAAAAAGATCGACATTGAAGAGAATAAAGCACAACAATAGAAACATCTCTTTCACTGGTATCAACTCTGAAATATCTCTTTCACTGGACTATACAAGTTCATGCTCTCTTTATTGGCGAATCTGTACCGCATCATAATCATTGTTGGTGATACTATTCCAGTAGAAAAAAATAAAGCAAGAAAACAAAGAAAGTAGGTGAAAAATAAATAAATAAAATAGTACTTACCAGATTGTTGGTCGTTGCTCAATGCTTGCCATGCCCCTCGTTGTCATTCCCTAGCATCCGTTGCTATAGAGAGATGAGGAAAGTAGGAAACCCCAACCTGATCTCTAAGATCAGGTTAGGCCAGACCTAGTTGATGAGTTTGCCTGAAATGTTATAAACTGATGACCCGCTTAAGTTATATGTGGGATGTCTGGTCTTTTG
>JANAVB010015599.1:7590339-7679091 GCA_029216955.1 Iris pallida
AAAAAAAAAGATATATTTTTTAAATAATATCATTTATAATCTATATATATATATATATATATATATTATATATATATTATATAATTAATATATAATATATTATATATATATATTTGGAACCAGGTAAATTATTTCTGGAATCGCTCCCACTGGGATTCGAAACTTGACCACTCGAGCCGCATGCATCTCTCTTAACCACTAGGCTAGAGGTCATCTGCAAATTCTACAGAACCCACACACAACAGACTCGAACCTAGGCCTTCCATGTAAAAATCAAACAGCACAACCAACTAAGCGAGACTTACATATATATATATATATATATATATATATATATATATATATATATATATATATATATATATATATTACCAACGGTTAAGATTAGATGACTTAAAGCACCAACCGGTGTAAATATGGGAGATGCTTGGGGATGCAAAAAGTGCAGGAATGCCTATCCTTCCTATATATATATATATATATATATTATATATATATATATATATATATATATATATATAAAAGACGGTAGGATTGCAGTACATTTGGCAAAAGTTTTCTTTCTTGAGGTAGTCTTTCTTATGGTGTGCTGAGACTACGATACAAAATTAATGTGCACGTTTTGGCAGAATCATTACATTTCAATGTTGAGATTACAATTAGAGTTTAGTAGTACTATTGATCATCCACGGACGAACAAACTAAAGTGGTCACTAGGATGTTGGTAACATGATAAGAAAGATATGTGGAGAGAAGTTTATTTATCTACAGGGAAGTCACTATTTAATATTGTCTATTCCGAATTACCTAATCATTGATTTATATGTTTCTCCAAAGGGATAGTAGAAGAGTACAATAATGAAAAGTTTCGCAAATAAATCCAACGAGTTCATTTATCTACATATACAAGTCTATGCTTGATATTATATATTCCAAATAGCCTAGACATGTTCTTGATTTACATATTTCGTCAAAGGGATCATAAAGAATCCAACAATGAAGAATTTGGTGAATCAAATTCAAAGCGTTCATGAGGAAGATCGAAAACGGATGTAGATGGCTAATGCGAGATACAAGTCAATAGAGGACATGCATGCACCATCAGCAAAGTTTTCAATGTTGTTGACGGCATCATGGTGTACCCCCGGAAAGAGAGTATAATTTGGACGATACGACAAGCTTCAACCAAAATTTTTTGGACCTTTCAAAGTGTTACAGAAGATTAATGACAATGCCTACGTCCTAGATTTACTAGAATCGATAGAGATGTCGTCAGTATACAGTATTGCGAACCTCTACGCACATCATGCCATAACGATACACTTTCTCTAAGCGCTAGCACGGAGATGTATTATCAAGTTCTCTACAAGAGGAGGGATCGACGCAGACGAGAATAATCAAAAACGGGGGTTGACCAAAATTTGGTTAGTGTGCATTTTTGCACAAAACTGTGATGGAAAAAAAATAGTATACTTCAGTTACCTCATATGAGATTACATTTGGTTGATATTGGATGAATGATCTATTAGTCTATTTTTTATTTTTTTTCTTGTTTATTTGTGAGTTTTTCTTTGAATTTAAGTTATATTTTCATATAAATAATTGTTATGCAGAAGACACTAATAAAGTTTATTATTATTATTTTGTGTTATTAATTTGTGTTTACTTTTTAAATTCTTTTGTCTAGAAATTGAGATGCCAAACATGGTACCTTGAATAATACATTTTCATCTTCTTGACAATCGTAAGCAAGAAACCTTTGATATATACCAATAACGAGGGCCTTGATCTTGAATTTAGGGCTCCGTCATCTTGTCTCTGTGTTGTGCTTGATCCCGGACCCCTCCCGCGATCCCGGACCCCTCCCAACGTCGCGCCCCTAACCCTGCGCCCCTAACCCCGCCCCCTCTCTCTCTTCGCCCGCGACAGCGACCCACGGGGAGGGGCCGACTGGATGGTGGAAGCCGATAGGGGGAGGAGGGGAGAGAGGAGAGAGATAATTTTGTCATTTTTGAAATTTAGGATATCAAGTTGATAGCTATCAAAGTTGAGGGTATTAAGTTAGAAAACTAGAATAGTTGAAGGTATTAGGTTGTAATTTATCCAAGATAAAAAAATTAAGGTTGCTATTAAATGCATGCATTTTTTCATTCTCTTTATCCTTCCTTATTTTTAGGAGCTTTAACCAATTATACATTTTTTTCTTCAAAAATTAAACTATCAGTTTACCTCCGCAATTATATATTTTTTTCTTGAAAAAGTTAAACCTATATTAAATTTTTTTTGTGAATTTCTGATTAAATATCTAACCCCCCTCCCTTTTTTCTTCTTCCTTTTTTGAGATACTGGAAGTGGTATAAACATTTTTCAACAACATCAATAAAACCTTCGTTTGAAATCCAATACCAAAATCATAAACACACTCGATATATAGAAACTTAAAGTAAAAAAAAAAATTCATTTTATGAGAGCCAAAAATTAGGAATCTAACCTTCAACATGATAAGAGAATTCATTGTCCATGGCTAGGGCCATGGTTTTTCCGCATCGATATCGAGAGACAACTTTGTGAGTAGATTCGAAAACAAAATAGTAGGCTTGCACATTTGCAGATTCAATATTTTTTTTGCGTTTGTTATGGTGTTTGCAGTAAACCCTAACCCTCCTCTTTCTTTCGTTTCTTCGCTCGTTCTCATTTTTATTTTATTTTTCCCATTTTTCAAACTTTAAATTAAAATGACTATAAAATTATTTAAATGATTTATGAATTAAGTAATATAGGATGTAAAGGGAAATAAGTTAGACAGAAAAAAAAATTACAAGAAATTTAACAACTAAAGTCATAAGGGATCAAATGAATAAAATAAGGGTACTTTTATTATCACCTAAAAATAAAAACAAACACAATAATTACAGAATCTAACAATATACATAAGTACTTTGCCAATTGCATATGGAACGGAGTACTTTGCCTTATTTGTCTTATTTGTGTAAAACAATTGAAATTGAACGTATGTCTATTAAAAAAAAACTATTAATTGAAATTGAAATTGAAATTGACGTCAATTTGGTCGTTTTCTTTAAAAAAATTAGTATGACGCCAACACATTTGATGTTTTGAAACAAAACCGTAAGACGCCAACTCAGTTGCCTCACGATTTTGTTTCAAAATGCCAACACACTTGGGTGTTTTATCTCTTGAATTATAATTTTTCAGAACTTCTTCTGTTCCATGTAATTAAAATAAAGGATATTTTAGCAAATGTCCCATTTGAAATGTTAAAACTAACATATACCTCCACTATTTTTTTTAAATTAGCAAATACCCCCACTACCATGTAAACAGCAAAAAAAGAAAAAAAAAAGTGGGGGTATATCTTAAACATCTACTAATGTCAGAAAGATAGAGCAAAGGACTTTGTTTTACGTACCTTTACCCTCAGCATGTTTTAGTCTTTCCTAACAAGTCACAATTTCTAATGCTTCTGGCTTAGAGAGAGAACATTACAATGATCATGATAAGAATAAGTGAGTACAAAAAATAAATTTGTATTACAATCACCGTTAACATTTTTCTACTTTCCAGAAAGTTAAAAATTCTAATGATCCTATCTTCAAGAAAATAGAATTTAGTTTGCATATTACAGGAAAGGTAACTGAAACGATACCGGCCCAAACTTGTTCATTCTCGCATAACAATGCATTTGCTGCAGTAATTTAACAAATAATAGATCAAACAAAAGATCCAAAATTCAACAAGACAACATTCAAGACTCTCGGCAATTTTATAAACATAGATATATCCAACACTGAATTTGAGTATTTGTAAAAATATATAATATTAGGCTGATGATTTTAACCACTAAGTTCTTTTAAATATTAAACTTTAGATATCCTAGGTAGTTGTATGGACAACTTCTAAAATACACATTGGTATATTGTGTCAACAATATCTGTCCTCTCTAGTGGATTTAACTCCATGATGGATAGATGAGCTAATGGTGAGCACGAGTAAGAACCGTGAATGAGAAATTCAGATGAAAGAAAAAAATACTTTGGAATATCTTTCATTGCAATTATGGTGTTTGGCTTCTTAGAAAGCATGATGAGCAAATATTTTAGTCAACACTATCATAAAAGGGCATGATATAAACATTTATACATCCAACAATTTGGAGCACTCAAGATTAAAGAAAAACATATGCACACAAAATAGATTGTATATGTATACAAGACTTACCTATTCATGGCATTTTAACCTACATGAGACTAAATTCTAGACATGTGAATAGAAATTTTGAATACAACCTAACTTATACAAGAATATGAATAGAAAGCAAAATAATTCCTTTTCGAACTAAAATAAAAAAAGATGAATGCACATAGAATTATCCTCCAATAGTACTTATTATCATAAAAAGAACAAATAAAATTATTAGGAAGCAGTTCAATAACTTTCAAGCTAAATTGACCAACCAGAGCAATATAAGTAACTTTCCTATGAAACCAGGAACTAGTAAGAGCAACATGGTATTGTATCAAAGTGTTCTCGAAGATAACCTACAAAGTATTCTTGTGTTTTGTTAGGTAGAGATACTTTGGAATTAAGAAATTACAATTCCTCATTGCTTTCATTCATGTAGCTGCTTTGCAAATCATCTCAAATGCAAAGAGAGAGAAAATACATGTGTTATTCCTCACAACAACTAGAAGATTATAGGATTGAACTGTTGACATCTCAGAGTCATGGGATTGCTTTGCAATTCATTAAGTACCTCTTTGGTTTGCATAGACGGTAACTAAACTCATGGAATTGTAATGTTAGTAACATGTCAAGGTGGCATAGCCAAGTGAATTGGATACAAAGGTAAATATACCACAGTATCATATTCAAGCCAATAGGAGAAAATTCATAATTTACATGAAAGTCGGTGATGTGTACAAATTCTACAGTATTTGCGAGATTTCATTCACTTTAGAATTAATGTGTCGCAATTTGTAAGAGTTTGTAAACTACAACATCCTATAACAACAAATAAGGTTAACATAAGTTCTAATAAATATGAAACCTCAATAATATTGCATCAGAACTTGTATAGTTTAGTTATTGGCATCAACGTTGCCAATTTGCATCAGGACATAATTGTTAACATATGTCTGCATATTACAATGTTCGACAAAAGAATTGCCAATTCTAAAACCTTATTGACTATCTCAAAGTAACAAATTCTTTCAAACCCAATCTGTAGTAGCATATCATTATTTCACACAAAATAAATAAACATTGGAGAGAAAATAACTAGTGGAAATCATAAAATTCACATTAGGGTTAATCTTCTATAACAAGAAACAAATGATCTCAAATGAAATTATATTTGAAAATTTTGATCAGGTTTTACAGGTGTCTATCACATGTTCATGGAGTGTTAGTGTCTGGCATATATGCATCACGGATACAAACCACATGACAGTAAATGGTTGTGCTATATTAGCTTATCTGGTATCAGCCAATTTAATTTACAAGCTCTTTCTAGATGACATATGGATCACAAATCATAGCTGCAGAACATGTTAATCTTAATAGTATAGTTTGTTTCCTAAGTGAAGCGATTAAGATATTTTTCATTGTGCAGATTAATATCATGTGATTATGAAAGAATATTAAAGCAATTTATCACATCATTATAACTGAAAATCGAAAAAACTACTCAGTGAGATATGAAGCAGTTTCTTGTTGACAACAGAGGACAGTGCATTTGAATGTCATGCGACCGATAGTAAGGGCTTCTTGCACTACAATATTTGGTGGTCTTTGAACAATAGATAGATGCACCTAATTTATTTGACAATAAGAGAAATTGTTGATTCTAAACCATGGTCCCCACATTTCTACTATTTTGTTTATGGTCCTAGATGAACATAGCACAAGCTGGTTACGTTTCTACTCCACACCATTATAACTATTTGAAGGCAACTTACCCATGTAATCCTGATGTATTTTCTATCTCCAACATTGTAAGATATATTTCGTATGTCATTGAATGAACAACTATCTCTCTGTGTGTATATATGTAAAATTGACAAAGATCCTAGAAGTAACAAGAACTATAGGCTCATATTTATTGTCAACACTCTCCTGGACACCTAGGTCAGTAGCTACATTACTCTCATTTATGAAGGTGCTTCAGGGAACATAAGTAAACACAATTACGTTGGAAAACATTGCATCAAATTATGCTCATTTACAGAAAGTAGAATCAGTTTGCATATGTGAAACAAATTAGAATATACAAAGAATAACTCTTAGATTGTTGGAAATATTTGCTTTTCTCTCCTTTAATAATCTGCAAACAAATTAAACAAAAAATAAAATTACTGGCCTCCGGGGAAGTCGCGTATGAAGCACTGCCCTAAGAATTAATCCAGGTCTATGTGCAGACTTTTCAGAATGCTCCTAGTTGTAAAACTCCTACTCTATCGGTTTTCCATCATCGCACACAACTTGGAGAAATTGACCCGAACTTAGCTTTTTCCCAGAAGATAGAATGAAAAATGGAGAAGCAGAATGGAGAAAAACTTTCATGATTTTTTAGAAGGAGAAGAAGAAGACCAAATTCTGCTATCCCCAAACGACAAGACCTATGAGAATATATAGGCTGCCTTATAATAATAGGTTTTACTAGAAATTAATAGGATATAACGGACATAAAAACTACCTAATAAACAACCAAATAAAACTAGCCATTAAGACATTGATTAGAAAATAATGGTGATTAAAAATTAGTTTTTTATTACCAATAATTACGACACTAAGGTGTTGCTACATCGATGTTTGATGATGTCATCAAATGCGATGTCATAGTGACATCTTAATGACTTTTCTTGACTCGAGGATAACTTACGTGTCACAAATATTAATAACGTCATTACAACCCACTAGCAATATTTTCTCTTGATGTGTTTAATATGAGATGGCAAGGATGTTAGTGACGTTTAAACCTGGCAATTATTCCTGTCACGTCCCGACTTCTCTAAGATGAAAGTCAGCCACTAGACGTGATGCGTACATATATAGATTGTACTTGTACAAGGCAAGAAGAAAAAACAGTAATGATGTATCTCAAAATGACGACATTTGAAGCAGAAGAAACATAGTAGTAAGAAAGTCACACAGAATATACAAAACTAATCTCTTTTTTGATAAAACAATTGATTACAAAGGCTTTCAATAGCACCATGAATATGCCAAGTTGGCTTACAACACTCATGATCGCTCTTGTTCACAAAGGATCTCGTCGTTCCATATATCATGTGTTCTATATCCAAGCAAACATCCTAGATCGGCCGAACATCTTTATGTTGTCAAATTCGAGCTCTAATACTTCATTACGATCAAGCGAATATCTGTACCTAGGAAGTTGGATATCAGTACATATCGCGTATTAGTGAGTGAAAAAATCTACTCGCCTAAATCGATACTAAATAATCATGTGAAGCATACAATTTAAACGATGATCTTTCTATTAGAACTAGATTGATTACAGTTCATATCCATAACATATACTGGAAGCAGGAAAGCATGTCAACATGTACGAAAGTAAGCATGTTATACTTGATAGCATAAGTAAAACAGAAAACATACTGAACTGCGTCACTTAATAGTGACTTCTTAACAGCACCTATGCACCTACCCTTGCACTGATGTAAGGTAAAACTTACTGTCCCTGCATAAGACATGTTAGCATATCGCCGATATGTATGAAGGTCACTGGCATTTCGAGCCATATTGGAGTACATCTCGTGATAAGACTGTTTGGGTTATATACTAAAAGCATTACTTTTGTATTAACTTTATTTTCTTAAATTTTGAATGAGAATCATATGGGCAAATGTTTGCATATTGTATTTGTTGCAAGTGTTAATGCAAATATCTGATATTCTATGTTGTAGATAATATGATGTGTGGTGTTACACAGAAGATTATATTATCTGTTTCCTAGGAAATATAAAAATAGTTCAAAACCTAGATGGACTTGGACAACCCATTGAAAAAGTTGTAGTGTAAGATGGTATTAGTCTATCTTGACTATAGGTTTACACTAGTACACTTTGTGTGTATTGAACAAGACCACTTGAGGTTATTTTTTTGTACTGAATACATAAGAGAACAAACACCTATGTTATTATGGATGCTTGTGCTCTTCATCCAGATATAATAATAGACATGTATATGCAGTGTGCATTACTTTGACTCATAAAAGAGTAAGATTTATTATGGGTCAACAACCTCTATGAATTGGGTGATAACATTGTATGTATGATGGGTTATTGATTATAAAAGGAATCCATGTCCCGATACGTCAGGTCGATGATGTCCCCTTAAGGAGCTCATGAGGATTGTCATGTAAACCCTGCAGATGGATTATATTCGACATGATAAATAAAGTTGAGCGGTACTACTTAAGGATAAAAGATGTCGAATCAATATAGTTGTCAGGAGTACATAAAAATGAAATACGGGAATGAACAAAAACATGATATGGAACTGAGTACAGGAGTACATGAAAATGAAATACAGGAATGAACATAAAAGTAGTACAGAAAATGAAGTACTGGAAAATAGAGTACAGGAATATAAAGTACAGGAAATGTAAAGTACAGAAAATGTAACTACAATCCTGAAGTACCAGACATGATAAGTGCACAATATTGAAATACAATTAATCCATGTGACCGGCTGGGGTGAGTACAGGAGCATGTACAGGAGTACATGAATATGGTACGGCTTAGGGCCCGCGTGCACGATGCGAGGCCTAAGCTATCTACATGAATATAGTAACCGGGGTTTGGTCACATGGCTAGTGTATTTCCCTACCCGACACAAGCAAGTACAAGAATAGGAATACAGGAGTACATGATATCGTGTCATGATGTGTCACAAAAAAAGCACAAGAAATGTAAATGTACAAGACCGTATAAAAGTACTTGCCTTGCTCCGAGAATTCAAGGGTACTAGCTGAAGCTGGATGTCCTCCTGGTTTATTGAATACAAGTTGATTTAATTACAAAAACTTTTTAGAACCACCAACTAATTTATTTAGCCAATTCTACTATTTGATAGGAATATTTATTGAAATTACCAAACTTCATGATAATTAACTATACTCTATAATTGTTTAACTCCAAAATTCTAACTAATCTCAGGTTCTAGTTTAACCACCCCATGCTAAGTAAAAACTTGCAATCTATATTAAGGTTCAGATGCTTACTAATCCTTCCTAATTTTATAGCTCGAAATCAGCAGTAACTTCTAAGCAGTAAAATCTCAAGACTTAATTATTGAAATACTAAGATAGTAATAGAGTGATATTTCCAACTAGCAGTATAGTTAAGTTTACTGATCAAATAGCTTCATCTAAACTCCTAGCTCAATCGTATTTATCCATACAGATTCTAATTGATAGAATAATACAACCTGGCATATTAGTTTCAACAATAATAAAATGCAAACAACTTAGCTATTATTCTAAACCATGCTTCAACTATTACCACAACCAATGATCACTGCACCCACATGACTTCAAGTATTCCAGGAACTCAGCAAGAGAATATAGAGAAGCTCTCCCATGGTATTAAACTCAACTGCTACTCAGTCAAACAATTATAGGAACAAAATAACGTCCTGAATTATTAATACATAACAGTAATTTAAACCCAATGGCTATTCAATTCAAAATTCTCTATCAACTCCTTCTGATCACACCGAGCCCAACACAACACTTCTGGACACAACTCCACTTGGATACCAGGTAGCAATATTGTTGGACACGCACCCAGGACACAACCAAGACCCGGACACACGCATCAGTCCCACAGTAGGCACGGACACGCCACGTACTTGATTCATACAGAAATAACTTCACTCGACCCGAACCCGACCCCTGGCTGACACCAGAAACAAAATCTAACTATGAACAATTAACAGTATACTCAAAGCTATAGTTCGATACCTGAAAAAGAGATTAATCCTGAATGAGGAGAGAGGCTCTTTAGAGTCGTCTGAGTCCTTCCGTGTCCAGTTTACCACTCTATCCTTCGTTTAGTCATTATGTCAAACAGTTGGCGAACAACCATACAACTTCACGCTCCTGAGTCTCTTATATTTCTTCGAAGCCCAGAAAAATTCAAGGACACTTAGATGCCACAGATCTAAACATTAAAACAGAAGAACCACAATAGATTCAAGAAATAGGGCTCTCGATCAAAATTCAACAGAAATTGAGAAAATCGAAAATATCCAAACATAGCTCGATTCACTCACCTGGATTTAGTTTGGTGATCGAAAATAATTGATGATCTGATCAATTGATTGAACTGCGTTTTCACAAATATACATAGAATTTGATTCAAAAGTTCAAGAAACAGAGGAACTTAGAGATTCAATTGTGTTCGAAATCACACTCACCGATCAAAGCTTGCCTCCCGAATGGAAATACAAGCTACAGAAGAACGATCGAGCCGACCACCATGGAGAAGAAAAAATGTAGGTGATGTAATTATACTTGCGTGATGTAATTATACTTGCGTGTTGGCTTTAGTTCCTTCCTCCATATCGGATGAGTATAATTATGGATCACCAGTATAAACTTTCTTAGGAATAATTATAAAAAGTTATCTAGTATGTGTTCACTTCTCCATCTGAAGGAACTCATTACAAAATAATGGACTTAGTATTAAGTAATGGTATACACTTAGATACAAATAATGGTATTCTCCCTATCAGAGTCACTACTATTATTTGTATGACCAGAGCAAGACCAACAGATTAATTTTATTTGTCATAAAGTTAGTTGACACGATAGTAAAATTAATAGAAAAAAGCTACTTGAACAAAGTTGAATTTGTATACGTCCACACTATAGTGGCATGCTTAATTCCTGGTATTCAAGGTATTGGTGAATTTCTTATTATTTTTTTGAGGGAATCAATATTTAATTAATTCAAAAAGTTTTTTGCCCTACATAATTTTTATTTATGTGGTTATCAGGATTTCAAAAATGGGTTCTTTCAGTCCACTTATGGTGATTCTTAAAGAAAACAAACTTACTGGACCTAATTATATTGGCTGGAAACATAATTTGGACATTGTTCTAACTGTTGAAGAGTACAAATATGTATCCAATGAAGAATGTCCACCTAAGCCTGATGCTAATTCTGATGAAGAGGTCAAAGAGGCTTATAAGAAGTGGATAAAGGCAGATGAGATGGTGCAGTGTTATATTCTGGCATCTATGTCAAATGTACTGCAACGTCAGCATCATGCCATGACCATAGCTTATGATATGATATATAACCTCAAGGAACTCTTCGGACATCAGAGTAAAGCAGCTAGGCAGTTTGCTATAAAGTGTTTGATGAATACAAAAATAGCTGAAGGTACGCCAGTAAGGGATTATGTTCTCAAGATGATGGGTCATCTGAATGAGATGGAGATCCTTGGAGCTGAAATCGATGGAGAATCCCAGGTCGATATCATTCTCGGGACTCTGCCTAAAAGTTTTGACAATTTTTGCCTTAACTTCAACATGAACAAAAGGTTATATAGTTTGGCAGAACTTACGAAAAAGCTATAGGATGCTGAAGCTCTCTTTAGATAGAGTGATCATATTTATGTTTCTGAAAAGGCTTCCACTTCTAAGCCAAAAGGCGATAAGAAGAAGAATAACATTCAGAAATAAGCAAACTCAGCAAAGAAGGACATTGGACCTCAAGGCGCTGTGAATAAGCCGAAAGGCAAATGTTTCAAGTACAAAGGGTCAGGACATTGGAAGAGTGATTGTCCACTTCTCAAACAAGGGAACAAAGAAGGTATATCTCATTTACTAGTAGTTGAAACATGTTTAACAGTGTTATCTACTGACACCTGGTGTATAGATACATAAGCCACTAATCATGTCTGTAATACATTATAGGGGTTCCAGGAAACCAGACGTCTCAGTGATGGAGAGATATGCTTGTTCATGGGTGACGCTACAAAAGTAGCGGTCGTTGCAATAGGAGATGTTACTTTATCTTTTGGTAGAAATAGGTCTTTGACATTAAGAGATTGTCATTATGCACCTTCACTTAGAAGAAATTTAGTTTCTATTTCTATGTTAGTTAAAGATGGATATTCAGTTTATTTTAATGACAATATTGTTATTAGAAAAAATAAATATTTTCTCTGTTCTGGTGTATTAGTTGATAATTTGTATGTCATTAATCCTATTTCACCTACAATGCAACTTATGAAAATAAATAATATGTCAACGAACTTAAATAAGAGAAAAGAACCTTCTTGTATAAACCAAACATATCTTTGGCACTTGCGATTGGGATATATTAACCTAAGAAGGATTCAAAGACTGGTTGAAGATGGACCTTTGAGTTCATTGGAAATAGAGGCACTACCAGTCTGTGAATCCTGCTTGGAAGGTAAAATGACCAAAAGGCCTTTTACGACAAAGAGGTATAGGGCCAAAAATGTGTTGGAATTGGTTCATTTAATTTGTGTGGACCCATGACTATCTAGGCTAGAGGTGGCTTTGAATATTTTGTCGCATTTATTGACGATTATTCAAGGTATAGATATATTTATTTGATGCGCCGTAAGTCTGAGTGCTTTGAGAAATTCAAAAGTACAAGACTGAAACGGAGAAACGTCATGAAAAATGTATCAAGTCATTACGTTCAGATCGTGATAGCGAGTACCTTTTTAGAGAGTTTAGAGATTATTTAACAGAGGTTGGGATTACATCCCAATTGACTGCACCTGGAACGCCCCCAGAAGAATGATGTAGCCGAAAGAAGGAATAGACCTCTTATGGAGATGGTTAGATCAATGATAAGTGACTCAGATTTACCAGATTCGTTTTGGGGATATGCCTTAGAGATTGCAGCTTATATTTTGAACTTAGTTCCTTCTAAGTCTGTACCTCTTACTCCTACAGAGTTGTGGATTGGGCATAAGTCTAGTCTAAAACATGTTCGAATTTGGGATAATCCAGCATATGTGCTGAATACAAAAGCAGATAAGTTAGAATCTCGTACAGAAGTACGCCTATTTATAGGCTATCCAAGAGGAACTAAAGGAGGTTTATTTTATAGTCCTAAGGATCATAAAGTTATTGTTAGCACCAATGCCCGATTCTTAGAGGAAGACTATATGATGAATCATAAACCCACCAGTAGAGTTGTTCTAGAAGAAATGAGAGATGAGACACCAAGTACTTCAGTACCAACAGGACAAGAAGATGAACCACAAGTAACTGCACAATGTGTTACAAATATTATACCATAACTGATAGTACATCATTGTAGTGGGAGGGTTGTGATACAACCTGATAAATATATGTTCTTGGGAGAGTCGTCAGACTTTGTCCTTGAGGAACAAGATTATGATCCATGTACCTACAACGAAGCACTCCAAGAAAAAGATGCAGAGTCTTGGCAAAAAGTAATAATATCTGAAATATAATCTATGGATTCCAATCAAGTCTGGAAGCTTGTAGAACCACCTGTTGGTGTAAAAGTCATTGGATGCTAGTGGGTCTATAAGAGAAAAAGAGCATCAGACGGTAAGGTTGAAATCTTTAAAGCTCGTCTTGTTGCAAAAGGTTTTACTCAAAGAGAGGGTATCGATTATGAGGAAACCTTTTCGCCAATAGCCATACTTAAGTCTATCCGGATTCTTTTATCTATTGCAGCTCATCTTGATTATGAGATTTGGCAAATGGATGTCAACATAGCTTTCCTTAACGGAAATCTTAAGGAAGACATCTATATGAAGCAACCAGACGGGTTCATTGAAAAGGGCTAAGAGCATCTTGTTTGTAAGCTCAAGAAGTCCATTTATGGACTTAAGCAAGCTTCCAGATCATAGAACATATGTTTTGATCAGGTGATAAAATCTTAAGGATTTGATCAATGTCAGGATAAATCATGTGTATACAGAAAGTATGACAGACATGTGGTGGTATTCCTAGTACTTTACATAAATGACATATTATTCATTGGAAATAATATGAAGGTGTTATCTAATATAATGGTACGGTTATCCAAACAGTTTGATGTGAAGGACTTGGGAGAAGTAGGTCACCTCATTGGGATCAAAGTTTGACGAGATCGCAAGAAAAGGATGTTGGGCTTGTCCCAAACTTCCTATATTGATATTGTACTAACTCGTTTTAGCATGCAAAATTCTAAGAAAGGTTTCTTACCTTTTAGGCATGGAATTGCTCTATCAAAGGAGCAGTTTCCGAGGACACCTAAAGAGATAAAGAACATGAAAGTAATTCCTTATGCTTCGACAGTAGAAAGCTTAATGTATGTAATACTATGTACGAGACCAGACATCTGCTTTGCCGTTGGCATGGTCAGCAAATATCTGTCTAATCCAGGACAAGAGCACTGGATTGCTGTAAAGCATATTTTGATGTACCTAAAAAGGACTAAAGAGTATATGCTAATTTACCAAGCAGATAGTTTAGTTCCCTTGGGGTATACAGAATCAGATTTTTAGTAAGATAGAGATTCCAGGAAATCTACCTCAGGTTATGTATTTACTTTGGGAGGTGGAGCCATTGTGTGGAGGAGTATCAAGCAAAAATATATTGCTGATTCTACCATGGAAGTCGAGTATGTGGCAGCCTCTGAGGCAACCAAAGTAGCGGTTTGGCTCAGAAACTTCTTGTCGGACTTGGATGTGGTAACTAGTTTTCCTAAGGCTATTATACTTTATTATGATAATAGTGATGCAGTTACAAACTCGAAGGAACCACGAGCCCATAAGATAGGTAAACACTTTGAGCGCAAGTACCACCTAATACGAGATTTTGTAAAGAAAGGAAAAGTAGTTGTAATCAAGATAGCATCAGCCGACAACCTAGCTGATCCCTTTACAAAGAGCTTACTAGCTAATGCTTTTGATAGTCATATTGAGGAAATGTGATTCAGATGTATAGCAGCATGGCTTTAAGTATAAGTAGAAGATTTGTAACAGTATACTAAAAAGTAATGCTTTGATTATAAGTGGTAGATTGTTAGGGTTATGTACTAAAAGCATCTGTTTTGTATTAACTTTATTTCCTTAAATTTTGAATGAGAATTATATGGGCAAATATTTGCATATTGTATTTGTTGCAAGTTTTAATGCAAGTGTCTCATATTCTATATTGTAGATAATATGGTGTGTGGTGTCACATAGAAGATCATATTACCAGTTTCCTATGGAATATAAAAATAGTTCACAACCTAGATGGGCTTGGACAATACATTGGAAAGGTTATAGTATAATCTAGTATTAGTCTATCTTGACTATAGGTTTATACTAGTACACTTTGTATGTATTGAACAAGACCACTTGAGGTTGTTTTTTTGTAATGACTACATAAGTGAACAAACACCTCTTATGGATGCTTGTGCTCTTAATCCGGATATAATAATAGACATGTATATGTAGTGTGTATTACTTTGACTCATAAAAGAGTGAGATTCATTACGGGTCAACAACCTCTATGAATTGGATGATAACATTATATGTATGATGAGCTGTTGATTATAAAAGAAATCCATGTCCCGATACGTTGGGTTGATGATGTCCCCTTAAGGAGCTCATAAGGATTGTCATGTAAACCCTACAGGTGGATTATATCCGACATGACAAATAAAGTTGAGTGGTAGTACTTAAGGATAAAAGATGTCGATCAATATAGTTGTCAGTAACTTAATTTGATCGACGGACATTCGATATCTTAACATGGGAAGCCAAACGAGCATATAATAAAAGGATCATAGAATCATAATTTGGGATTATGAAGGTAGTGCAACAACATCTCTTTAGTTGATCGAGCTATTGTTAATGGGCCTGGGATGTGTGTTTAGACTGAATATGGGATGCCTAGTTCCGTTAGGAGACCTAACCCTAATTTCTCCTCATGGTCCCTGCCATAGCCTTTTATATATCCTCTATTCTCTGGTCATCATGAGATCATCAAAAATAAGAAGCTTTTTCTAAATTCCTGATTCACGTAAGGAGAGAAAGTGAGGGCTGCCAAGAAGAAGAAAAGGTTGGGAGCTCGTCGCCTACACGACGTCCAACCCGAGGAAGAAATATATGCATAAGATCTTGGGGTCGTGACTGTTCGAGGTTGCTGGAAAGTGTCTTCTTCTTCCCGTCGTAGGTTTAATTCGTGAACCTTAGTTCCGTTATGAAGGGTTAGAACACGTCTTAGATCTGTTTAACTTCCATCGATCAATACGCACACCAAACTAGGGGTCCTGGGAATCCCCAGTTCCATCAAAGACGACGATCACTTTGTGTCAGTGTTCCGATTGGCGACCCGCAGACCCAAACATACCAAGGTACCATGCTATATATGTTAGATTCGTGGGCACCATATGTAACCCCACCTTTCAGTTTTTATAGAATTTTAAAGTTTTTCCCCTAATTTAAATTTGACTGAACAAATAAATCCTTATTTAACAATTTTACTATGATTATTAATTTGAAGAAAATAAATTAAATTAGTTGGCATGGGTGTTAACTTCTTAGTTAGTTATAACTAACTTGAGTGGTCCCCATTTGCCTAACAACTTTATAACTAACTCTAACAGATTCTTTGGTTAAGTGGTAAATATCAGAGTTGGTGAAGACTTTAGAGTAAATCACCCCAAACCTTTCTTTCTATTTATAGAGGAGAGGAGAGAGAAAATGAGCTGTGCTCATTTCTCAACTCACAATAGAGCCTCATTCCATCTCATCTTCCCTAAATTCTCATTTCAAGCTCTGGAACCTAACCTTAATTTTTTCTCCGGCTAGTGATGGCGGTGGCGCCGGCCCCTTTCTCTGGCGATTGAAGCAGAGCTTCTACCAGCGGCTCACTTCGGCGGTGCACGGCCAGCGGCAACAGCATCTTCGTCGTTTCTCTTGAAGACGCACAGCGAGAGATGGACGACGGTCGATCCTTCTTGTGGCGAGTGCGCGTAGCTCCGACGCCACAGTGGTGGACGACACTTGGTTGTTTAGCCGTAATTTCAGAGGTGTTGTGTCCTTTTCACATGTTGTGCGTGCGTTCATGTTGCTCCTAGTGAACGTTGGATCGTATTCGAGATTGGAAACCGTTCGTGTAGTGTCCGATAGTGTCCAAGTTGTGGGTTTGTGTCCAGCTGCATTCATCCAAACTGATGTGTGTGTGTTGATTCTGGAGTTGGGTCAGGACCTTCCAAGTTGGGGATTGATGTTAAATTCAAATTGAGGAGGTTTGTGTATGTGTTATCTACTGGAGTTATGTTAGCCTAGTGGTTGCTAGTGTATGTCTAGACCGGGAGAGTATAAGTATTGGGTCTTTTGTGGCTCTATGTACTCTGGCAGTGAGTTTCTGTAGGTTGGTTAATAGCAAATTCATAAGAATTGTAGATGTATTGCTGTGTATACTCTTCTTCTTGAGTTGGTTGGATATAGCCTAATAAGTTGTGTTATGATAATTCTTTGAAGTTGTTAGTGGTGGATTTAAAGGGAATGACCATAGCCTAGAGTAGGCACTGGTGATGCATGGTGAGGTTGGGTTTTTTATACAGCAATAGTTGTGGTTGTACATATTTTGGGTTGCCATAATTTTAGTGTAATTAAACTTCTTAACAAATTAGTTATGAGCCTAGTTAAGATCCAGATATCTCTAAGTAATATTTTGTGAATATTCTCTAGATAGCTTAATTTTGTACTATTTCAATTTTATTCTTATTAGTTCTGTATATGATCTCATCTCGATATAAATAATTAGAAAGTATATTTGTATTTTTAGTAAATAATAATCTAGACTCTAAATTACTTTGGAAAGGCTAGTTTTTTTTAAAATATTAAATGATGACTTAATGAATGATTAGATCATTTAGTTGAACCCCAATAGCTAGTATAGAATTAGAACTGAACCACTCGTACTTATTAACAGGAGGATATACAGCAATACTTCCTTTTCTGATTACCCTGAGCAAGGCAAGTACATTCTTTGGTTTATGTTCATTTACATTCATATCCCGTGCTTTTCTTGTGATACGTTGTGACACGGTATATCATGTACTTTTTTACATTCATGTTCCTGTATTTGCTTGTATTTGGGAGGGAAAATACAGTAGATATGTGACCAAACCTAAAACAGAAATTCAAGTTGATAGCTTAGGTCTTACATCGTGTACGTGGGACTCTAAGCCGTATCAATATTCATGTACTCCTGTACTTATTCCTGTACACACCCCAACTGGTCACATATGCTAGTTGTATTTCAAACATTGTGCACATGTCAGGTTATTGTACTTCATGTTTAGGATTTACTTCATGTACTTTATTTCCTGTACTTTCTGTACTTATATTCCTGTACTTTCATGTTCTTTACTTTCAGTACTTTACATCTTCATGTTCTCCTGTACTCATTTTTATATCATGATGTTCTTATTCATTACCTATAATTGTACTTTGCTCCGTTCCTGACTGGATATGTTGCAGGTGCACTTGAGGATTTTGTACCACCTTTATAGGACAGAGCCTGGGATCTTAGTAAGAAGTATGGACCATGACTCAGGACTTAGAAGCTATAGTTTGGTTTCTTTGTTTAGATTGTTAGAGTTTACTTTGGATTATTGTATTATGAATTGTATTTTATTTCTTTTATCGAATTTGTCTCCGGATGATCTTGTTTTGAAAATGACTTAGTGGATTGTGGTGATCTATTCTGGGACGTTATAGATGTTGTGATGTTTTATATTATCTGGTGACTTGGAGTTTTCCTTAGACTTGTACAGCTTACTGCGTTACGTCTTCCAACGTAGGCTAGGCGTGTCCGACTTGTGACGATTATTCGAAAGCGGGTCGTGACACCATATCCCTTCCAACAGTTCTTGGTTTCGAGCCACAACCGTTCACTTCACTAACGAAGCATACGATCTGTATATCAACAGTTTCGTGGCATCGTTCCACAACTGCTCACTTCGCCGACGAAGCCTCTTACACATATCATTCGTGCACTGATGCATCTTTACAATTATTCTATGTTCTATGACTCGTGCACTGATGCACGCTCAGATACAGCTATTCAATATTTTACGACTCGTGCACCGATATACGCTCCGCTACAGTTGTTTAATATACTATCTTAGTGCTCAACCATATATTACGACTTCTATTTATCCGAACTATGCACATGGAATCTATTAAGTTACAAGCACACATGAGTATAATTTATTAAGGCATGACGGAGTATAAAAGACGGATCAGAGTGCACCCACCTATACTATTTTGCCTATGCTTTGCCACGTCGATACAACCCGATTCCTTAACTCTATGAATAGATGTGTTGTACGGTCCTCTCATCTAATATTACAATACGAGCGCTCCGTGCTCCATCGAGCTAATCGATTGATCTGAACTATGATGCCTATGCCTCATCCAGTTGTGAGGTGATACTCCGGTCATAATGAACTCCGATTGCAACAAAGACATAATATCGACCTCAAAAAATGCTACATAAAGCATATACATGTAACCAAAATCAAATTAATAATTCTTCGAATCAATGACTCAACATAATGCACCGTGCGCGCGGGACATTACATAATATACCACTAAAAAAAGGTTTGTTCTCGAACCTCAGCCAATACTCATTCCTCCTTGTACTCCTCTCGACCATCTCAAAATTATGTTCTTTGCATCTTAAACATCACTGATTTCCAATTTACCATTGTTTTTTTGTTTCCAATATTTATGTAAATTTCTTAACACACCACAATCCTTCCTGTAATTCCATTTGACTTTAGCATACCACTTAATTTGAATCGTACACATATTAGGCGTCCCAGAAATATATACATTTTTGCCAAGCCCAGTGATAGAGAAATAGAACATGCTGTTGGTGAAACTTCATTCCCGAATACAAGCTATTCTGTAATTTTGACTGAACTGATTCTAGCATCCATTCCTTTAACCCGTACATGTACTATTCCAGAACACGTGATCATCCACCGAAAGACTACACACAAAATGATTCATAACTGTATTTCCAAATCTATATGTTTCATACTTACAATCAAACATACGCGTTGCATCAAACCATTGTGCATCCAAATACAACTAGTCTCCATAGCACCTTCTCGTCCAACTGTTATACACCTCTTGTACAACTATTTTAATACAATCACCATGTTCTAAACTACCAACACATCGAAAATATGATATGGTCTATGTCCCACAAAAATTTGTGAAAGGCCAAGCACTTGCTGACTTCTTAGCATCTCATCATGTCCCTGAAACATCTAAACTCAATGACGAAATTCCAGACGAGACATTGGAATCAAATATGGTCTCAGAATAATTTCCTACTTGGCATTTGTTCTTCGGCGAAGCATCTAGAATTGGACCTGGAGGCTCCCTTGTCGCTGGAGTGGGAATTGTTCTTGTTTCACCAGATGGATTAGCTATTCAGAGGGCTTATTCCTTAGATGAGTCTTGCTCCAACAACGTAGCATAATACAATACTTTGCTC
This sequence comes from Iris pallida, assembly GCA_029216955.1. Taxonomy (NCBI): domain Eukaryota; kingdom Viridiplantae; phylum Streptophyta; class Magnoliopsida; order Asparagales; family Iridaceae; genus Iris; species Iris pallida. The sequence goes on from JANAVB010015599.1 coordinate 7,610,909, forward strand.
ATTGGACTCCAATTAGCCAAATAACTGGATATTGAATATCTCGAAGTATATGGTGATTCTAAGCTGATTGTTAATGAGGTTAGAGGCACATACGAAGTTCGACATCAAGATCTAGTACCATACCATGAAGCGATAATCAGAATAGCTTCCTTGTTCAAAGGATTCTTCATCAAACATGTACGTCGAGCATACAACACAGAAGCTGATGCCTTGGCTAACCTGGCTGCGGTCTTAGCAATTCCAGTCAAAAGATAACAAATGGTTGTTATCTCTAATAGAGAACTATTTTGTATTAAAAATAACCACAACATTGAATTCAGTAATTCAACTGAAGTCAATATCATCAACGAAGACTGGAGACCACCTTTTATTGACTTTACGGTACATGACATACTACATGAAGATCCTAAAGAAGCTACAAGTATTCGTCGACAATCTCTTCAATTCTACTATACTCATACCACCAAAACTCTCTTTAAACGAACTTTTGATGGATTACTTTTGAGGTGTCTTGCTGGTGACTAAGCAAAGCAAATATTACACGAAGCACATGATGGCGTTTGTGGAGAACATCAGCATGGTCCTAAATTACAGGATCGTATCCGACGTATGGGCTATTACTGGCCCTCTATGGTATCAGATGCTATTGACTATGCAAAAAAATGTAGCATATCAGATTTATGCAGATTTTATTCACCAACCGTCGAAATTTCTTCACCTGACTGCTGCCTCATGGCCCTTCGAAGCTTGGGGCATAGATGTAATTGGTCCAATCAATCCTCTTTCGTCTAAAGGACATCGGTTTATCTTAGCTATAACTGATTATTTCTCTGAATGGGCTGAAGCCATACCTTTAGCTGAAGTAAAGACTAATAGTGCCATCAACTTCATCAAACATCATGTGATATACAGATTTGGCATACTTCATCGGATCATCCATGATAACGGACCACAATTCGTCCGCCAGAAATTTACTAGGTTATGTAATGACAACAAAATTAATAATGTTGCTTCTACGGCCTATAATCATGCAGCTAATAGGCTAGCTGAAGCATTCAACAAGACTATCATCAAACTTCTCAAAAAGTTTGTCTCTATTAACAAACGTAATTGGAGTGAGAAGCTTGGAGAATGTCTATGGGCTTATCGTACTACAGTCCGTAATCCCACAGGTTGCACACCTTTTTCTCTGGTATACGGATGCGAGGCTGTCTTACCGCTGGAAATTCAAATTCCATCCTTGAGAATTGCCATTACTAATGAACTTACCACAGAAAATAATGATCGTCTCCGACTTCAAGAATTAGAGGCGCTCGATAAGAAAAAGGCTACTAGCTCAACAACATATCGAACTTTATCAAGCCCGTATCTCAAAAGCTTTCAATCACAAAGTCAAAGTACGAACATTTCAGGAAGGCGAACTAGTTCTTACAGTCAGACGTCCTATGACTATGACCATATGAGCAAAGGCAAGTTCGAGGCGAAATGGGAAGGTCTGTATATGGTAAACAAAGTTTTCTCAAATGGAGCCTACTAATTAACATATATGGATGACAGAGTTGCTATGATGCCTATCAATGCCAAATTTCTCAAGAAATATTATTTTTAAAAATTCATTTTAAAAATAATATAAATAAAAATGTTCTTCATTTAGAGAAATAATGTAAATAAAATTCATTTTATTTCAAAAGCAGAAAGAGTTACATAATATCAAGGACGGGGACGAGGACCCGATCCTTCATGATTAAATACATGATTTGTCAGTAATTCAAACATTTCATTGTCTGAATACACTAGCAACTCACAGGTGGCAATCCTTACAGCTTCTTCTTCAGCAGTCTTTCCAGGCTCCACCAACATGGCAATCAGGTCCTGCTCTGGTGCAGGAATGGTCGAGCCTTTACCCACTTCTTTCTGAGGAGGAACCGGAGGCTCAGCAGGAGGTGTCTCAGTCATATCTTCGATCTTCGGAGTGAGCAAATCTTCGAAAGACATTTTGTACAGAAAGAAAAGAAGTTGATGATATCTACAGAAGTTTTGTTCTATTTATAGACATAATGACAAGATGACCGGCTTCGAAAATCGATACGACTTTTCCTCTTCAAAAGAAGTCCAACTGTTCATTCATTTATTTCTTCCTCCTAAAAGAGATGACTGTTCATTCATTCATTCTCTTTCGCGAGAATCGAGATGACTGTTCATTCATTCAATGTCTCCTCCTCAAAAATTGAGGTGACTGTTCACTCATTTCTTCCCCCTAAAAAGAGTCTGACTGTTCATCCATTCATCAATCTTGGCATTTATTATCTTTTATTTATTTTCTTGTAAATAAAAAGAATTTACATCCTCCATACCGCTGAGTTTTGATTATTTACATCAGCAACCTGTCACGTCCATATAACCTCTGACAAAGTTGTCTATTGAAATAACAGTATTTCTAAACATTATATTCTGCCACGTTCACATTACCTCTGAGCAGATATAATAAATATCGTTATTTTCTAAATCAAGAAATATATCATGTCTAGTACCTCTAAATATATTTTCTACTCTATTACTTATATCTATAACAAGATATGCAACAAGTAATAGAACCACATAAAAAGTTTTTCATTTTTATTTCTATTTTCAAAAAGAGATACATCATAATAAAAAAGACTAGAAGTTTTGATAATTCTACTCTGAAGAATAAGTGATAGGTTCTACAATTCGCTTCTTTAAAACTTGGGCTCTTTCATTACAAGAATCTAGCACCCGCTGCCTGGCTTCAACCCTTCCTGACTCGGGATCGAATGGGTGCAGAGCAGCAGTTTGACGTGCTAGTTCTTCATTTTGTAGTTGTTCAAATTCCTCCTTCTGGTGCTTCAGAGCATCTATTTGGCTAATAGCAGCTTGATGTAGCTGAGTTTTTTGTTCTATACCCTGCTTGATAGCCTTAAGCTCTACTTGAAGCTGGGCAATTTTAGTCTCTAGATCAGCAGCTTTCTTCTCTTCATCTACAGCCTTAGTCTTATGACTTTTAGCAATAGAAGCTGCATCAGCAATTTGGATGTCCAGTTCAGAGGATTGTCTGGTAAAAGCCAATAAAAATGCTTCAAAATTGGCTTTACTAATCTCTGCTTCTCGAGCCATAGCCTCATATTCTATGTTTACTTGCTGCTCGATGTCCCCTCTTTTAAGCTCCTTATAAGCTTTAATAGATCCCTCCAGCTCATCCAAATTATGTTCCAAAAAGGTAGCCTGGGCCCCGTCTCCTTGGCAGCGGATGCCTCCGATCAAGAATGAAGAGGGAATTCTGATTATACTAAAAGGAACATCTTCTCTCTCCATCACTCGATGAACTAAAGGCTCCAGAGATGTGAAGAAGACTTTCGTGAAGGAGGCCACCAGAAACTTGTCAGTTGCTACGGCTCCTGGGGTGGCTACCGCTTCTGCCGGAGTCTTTACAGTTTTAACATGTGGAGGCACTTCATCTTGAGCGCTGATGTGGAAAGAGCTCCCTTCTCCAGCTACGGTTCCTGTGGGTCCTTCTGCAAATTACATATGTCACTTGTATGAGCAATATACAATGCTGAAGGAGTTACGACAAATAGATCATGTTTAGAAATTTACCTGAGCTGGGCATAGCATGAGGAGTCTTAAGAGGTTTTGATGTTTCCGGCTGAAGCTTTGATAGGGTGTCTGCAGACATAGTGGCTTAACTACTGCCTGCTCCTGATTCAGTCTGAAGTGGCAGAGTCATTGGACTTTGATCTGCTAATTCTTCTACCACTCTAGAAACCTTAAGATTTTCAGATATTTTGGGTTCATCGATCTTGGGACTGGTATGTCCTTCATTGATAACCATATTTTCCTCGTCCTCAGCAGTTGAGTGGTCTTCATCAGCCGGGAGTTCCTGAGGTGATGGTACATCCACTAAAGTTTGTCCTTCTTTGGTGGTGTTATTCCAATCATCATCGTAAGATTCATCACCAAAGTCGCAATCGGCTAAGGCTTCAATCATCTCCTTTTCAGAATGAGAAGGATCTTGCTCCTTTGGAAGCAAATCCTTCTCTGGAGAGATGGCTTCTGGAGTCATAGGAGTTGGAGATAGAACTGTTATCCCCACCATACCAAGTATATTTGCGGTAATACGTACCATCACAGCCTCTGATCTCGAGGCTTCTACGGTAGTAGTAGAAGGCTGGACATCCGCTGAAGTAGCCACTGCAAAGAAAGAAATCAATTTAATATACATCTTTGAGAGAAAAATATATATATTAGAGTATATCACAATCTTGGTATTACGTTCCTGAGATGGTACCTCTTCAGCAACTACCAACTTTCTCCTGACCTCTCTGTGTGGTGATGCAACCGGCTCTTCAGTAGCTCCGGTACGATCGTCCTCCAGATCGATCAAAGTGGTAGACGTTCCTCCTTCTGTGACTCTTCTCTGCTTCTGAATAGAAGAAGGAGTAATTTCCTTCTCTCCGAAGGAAGAACTGAGGAGCATCTGTTTTGACTGAGAACGAGTCGTTCTTGTAGTCGTTGGTTCATTTATAACCAATGATGTCCTTATCTTCTTCTTCGGAGCCCTTGGTGAGGCATGTCTACTATCCAGCTGAGGAAGGGTCGTCGTCTCCTTAGCCTTTCTTTTCTTCAACCCCTTGGCAAGGGATTTCTCTTTTCTTACTTTTAAAGATACGTCAGAGGATCTTGAACTTCATCTGGATAATTCTTTAAAATGGAAACCTCCAGTGGTGGATCTGCAGGATCTCTATCCTCTGCATCCCGAAAAGAGTGAGCAGTATATTTTTCCAATTTGGATCTCTTCTCACTTATAAAGCTATGTGCAGGATGGAAGGTTTCAGTGAATGTATTCGCTGAAGTATAGAAGTTTGCTTATGTATATAACATACGCGGGCCTTGCTGAAGATTGAAGGACATGGAAAATATCGCTTTTGTATCCCTAGCATTGTAATATCTCCAAGCCCTAGCCCCATCGATCAAATAACCTCGGCCTGTAGGCAAGTGGTGGCGTTACCCACGTGAAGCTGATCATAGCCGAACTGCCGTACAAATCGACATGGCAAGTACGGTTCTAAATAACATTCTTCCTCAAACCTATAGACCAAATGAGATAGACGGATCGCCTGCAACCATGAAAAGATGGATGGACTGAGGCGGAGTGATTCTGCATTTAGATCCATCAGCTGTGGAGGCATATTCTCGTATCCGTGAGGAGGTTGAATACATTGAAATCTCTATCCCGATCCACGATTTAAAGCAAATCTGTACTCTGAAAGAGAAGTGTATTGCCAATGAGAACTGGAGTAACATCTGATGAAGTCTTCGCTAACACTTCCCATATTAGGGTTCATCAAACAGGGATGGTGAAACAATAGCCATCCGAACAAATAGGTGTAAGGCATCTCGGTGCAAGAAAAGTCTTGCCTCGTCGCCTTATCGTAAAGCATGGTCTGTACAAAAGAATGCAATCCTGCGTTCAAGTGGCAGGTCATTGCTGATAGCAGATCCATCTTATATCCATAAACAAGACGTGCTGCAGCAAACAGAATGCCTCGATGGAATCTGCCAACTGCGCTGGCTCCTGAAACTATAAAGCATCGTAGCCATATAGAAAGAAAACTTGCTAGTTGGGCCTCTATGGACATGGGTCTGTAACCCTGTCTAAGATAACTATAGAGGGTGTCACCTGCCTTGAACGGATGCAAGTGCTCATCCAGTCTGATATCTCCATGCTTATGTTGCTCCATCAAATAATGCATGTCGCTTTGACTGAATGGTTCAAAGAAACGAGGAGCACATGCTTGACTATCAAGTGATTTGTCCTCCCGTACATGACCCAAGAAGAGGTACGATATCCACTTGGTGGTATAACAAGTACCTGCAGTGGCACTTTTATAGAAGAGGGAGCAGATCTTGTAGTGACACATTAATTCTTAGAAGACGGCGATCATCTGAGGGTTCTCCTCCGCCATAGCATCCAACTCTTCATTTTTAGGTACATACTCTTCGTACGGATTATTGTCCGTCAGAAGATGAGAGAGATATTTTATCTCATGGAGTGCAAGCCCTATTTCTCCATGGGGGTCATGAAAGTTCCAGTACTTTCATTATCTCTCTCTACTAAATCCAGGAACATATGAGCATTCGGGCGAATGCCGTAGACTGTAGTCCAGATGGCATTGTAAAGATCTAAATCGAGGAGCCTATCCTTAAATTGATCCAAAATCCAGATAGTTAAGCTGCTTCAACGCTTCATATCTGGGTTAGCCAGACCGGTCATACGCATGCCACGATCTGGATATCTTCCTTCAGCCTTTGCGAATGTATTTGCAAATATGGGTATTCTGACTGGAAGGAGCAGAGAGGAATACTCGGGAGGAATACAGCTTGGCTTCAAACCTCTCAAGTAGGTGTTGCACTTCTCAGAAGTACTATAAAAGAGGTCCTTGTGCTGCGGACCCATTCTATAACAGATTTTTCTGACTCTAGCCTGCTGGATTGGAGTCAGATCCTATGACATTCTTCTGGATAGCTTGCAAATTCATATTGAGATAAAGCCATAGACCTCGATATTTCTATGAGGTATATGACTTTGTTTCCATATTTGAATATTCTTTCCTCCTTTTTTGTCTTGGGCTGGAAAGTCTTCTTGATGGCATCCCCGAATAGGAAGGCAGGTTGCTTGTGGACCACACTATTCGGACTTTTTAGAGGTTCCCCGAATAGGAAGACAGGGTTTGGTTTTCTTGGGCCATGATGAGGGTCTTTCGTGCTTCAGGACCATCGTACTAAGGGAATATGACATGAGATAAATTTTCCTTGTACTCCGGGACATTAAATGCTGAAGCAAATCTTTCAGCATTAGGGTCTTCCCTGAGATCAACTGCAAAGAAATACATGAACAAAAAGTTAGAAGCAATAAGAGTGTGCAACTTTATAAAGAGCAAATAATTAGGTTGTACAACATCCTGGGTTGTGTAACAATCAAGTTGCATAACATCCTGAATTGTGCGACATTCTGGGTTGTGTAACATTTTTGCGCAACATCCTGGGTTGCGTAACAATTAATTTGCACAACATTCTGAGTTGCGCGATAACTTGGATTGCGCGACATACTGTGTTGCGCAAAACTTAAGTTGCGCAACATCTCAGGTTGCGCTACATACAGGTTGCGCCACAACTTGCTTGTACAATATTTTTGATTGCGCAAGACAACTGAGTTGTGCAACAACATGTGCAACACGGTTCGTAAGAACGAACAGTGCTCAAATAAAGCAACCATACCCTAAGAAGGGGTGGCGCAGAGTTTGTGATGCGCCAAACACTCTAAGAAGAGGGGCGCATGTCAAATTAATCCTCCATAGGTCCAATTTGTTCGTTTTTGATCACCTTCCAGAGCTGGGTTTGCTGTCTCTCGTCGAGAAGAGGGTGGACCATACTGTGACGCACGGGTCGGCGGAGCACGAGTCGAAGGGGCGGCAACTCTGTAAAACCCCTAAATTTCTACTATATTTTTATCGATTTTGGTACTGATTTAAAATTTTGTATTGTACGTCACGTAGTCGTATTGTACGTCGTGTGCGGAAGTTCGTTTTTCGAATTTGCTCGACAAGTGCGAATATGTGCGAGCGTACATATTTTAGAAAAATATTTTCTATCATTTATAGTTTCAGAATAATATACATAATAATTATTTTGTTATCGTACCAAAGTTTTCAAATTATTATTTTATTTATTATTTATAAAAAGTCTTTCGTGAAAAACAGTTATTACAAGTAAATAATATTATTCGCGTATACATTATATTTCATAAATATTTATTGAGTTTAATTGTAAATAATAATGTATATTTGAAATTATTATTTTAGTATTTTTAGAAAACATATTTTGAAATTTTTGTAGCAATTTAAAACTTGATTTGATTTATGGATGTGTTTTAAATAGTAGATTAATATCTATATTTGGAATTTGATTTATCCCATTTGAATTTAAACTAAAAATTTAATTAGATTTAAATTGGATTTGTATTTGGATTTGGATTTGATTGAATTTAAATTAAATTACGAATTATCTATTTTGGGTTTTAAATATTCTAAATCCTATCCAAATGGGAATTCCCACATCCTATAAATAGGCAGGTACTCCTCCATATTATTTTCTCCACAAATCCTTCCATAAAAATTTCCACCACTCACGTGCATCGTATCCGTGTTCCCATATCCATAATTTTATTCCATCTTTTACATATACATTTATTTCTCCGTGTCGACAACCCCGACACGATCTATCGTAAATTTCTAACCCTAGCTACTGATCTGCCCCGACTACCACAGTCAGACACCACGACCTAGAGCCCGACCCAGCCACGTCCCGTCACCTCGCCACCACACCCGATCCGCCCCGCCGGCATACCCAGCCATCGGAGCACAGCCTCCTACACGACTCCCCGCTCTCCTCGAGCATTTCCCCGCAATCCGGCTAAACCCAACTCCCACTCCACCGTTCTTCTTCACCATCACCGACCCGACCATCACCCTGTTCGTTGGCCCCAAAATAGCCCCACCATCACCACTGCTAGCAACAACCACCTTAGCCAGCCCACGCCGGCCGAGCTCCCATGGCTTCCCCATACAGCAACCCCACCGGCGACCTGTCCTCCTCCCAGCCACCTCGACTCCCCGACCCATGAACGCCACCACCGTAGTCGACCAAAACCACCCAAAAATATAACAAAACCCAAATATAAATCCAACCTACCTCATCCTCCGCGGCGAGCGCCACGTCGCCGGCGAACGGCCGCGTCGGCCTCCTCCCTGGCATGCAGTACCGCCGCGTCCCCAAATCCTCCGCCTATCCTTCCTCCCAGCCATCACTCGGACCCTCTACCGACCGCCCGCACTCCGAGCCTGACCAAAACCCCCTCGCCGCCAGGAGCAAGCCCACACCGCCGCCTCGGCGAACTCCTCCGATGAGCGACGCCCTCCGGTCACCCCTCACGTCGCCCGTGTCCGCCGCTCGCCTCCCGACACCACCGCCGTCACCCGCTTCTCCTTCTTCCGCGACCTCTGCCTCGCCGCACCGATCCATCACCGCCCAAACACCGCTTGCGTCCGCCGGATCTCCGTGCCTCACTTCTCCTCTGCCCTTCCTCGAACCCCTGTCCGATCTCTCCGCCGTGGCCACCCGTGCTAGCTTCCGCCTTCGCCTGGAACCGCCGCCTCCTTGCGCAGCGCCCATCCGCCGGCGAGCTTCGGCCGAGTCACTCCTCTCGTCCCTCTCCCGAGGTCCACGCTCTCTCTCTCACTCTCGCCTCTCTTTCTTCCTCCCTCTCAAATTCTTCGCTCCACTTGCTCCTCTTTCTCAGCTTCTCTCTCTTTAATTTTTTTTTTTTTGTTTTGTTCTAAACTTTGTTGTGGGTTCTGTTGCTTTGGAGAAGTGTGTGGATTGTTTTTAAGTTTGATGATAACTGACATGTTATTCAGTATTATTATTATTATTTTATTATTATTATTATTATTATTATTATTATTATCATTCTAATTACAGTGTATTTTTTATATGTAAAAACTACATATATTATTAGTATGCATGTTACTATAAGTATTATTCTTATTATTAATATTAATATTATTGTTATTATTTTTATTTTATTTTATCCTTTATTAAATAAATAGATAGTTAACCTATTCCAAAATTTTCTTGACAACTCAGTAGCCCTAAAATATTTTCCTAGATTTTTATATAATTAATTAAAATATTTTTGGAGAAATAAAAATTTAGTTTCTTCCTAGAAATTCTATTTTTGACAAACTTAGAGTTTTGGCCAAAATAAAATGATTTTTTTGAATTTAAATATTTTTGCTATAATTATTTTGACTCATAAAAACTAGTTTTTAAGTATTATAATTAGTTTTTAAATATCTTATTATTTATCCATTATTCTTTGATTTCTCTCATGTCTGTAACTGATCCCCTTATTTCCATTCTGTCACCCAATTTCGTACCACCTTATGTCCACCCTAACTAAATTGAACCTTTTGGACCCAATGGAAATGACCGTGTCACCACCCGAGATCACCTTGTATAGTTGTTGCACCGAAGTCACAGTTCGTGCCACTTTGATTATCGCAGCACACCAGGCGTCCTACCAGGCAAGACACCTTGCCATTAGCTGTTTATTTATTTTAGCTCATATTTCATGCATTATTTATTTTCTTTATGCAAAATAAACTGTAACTATATTGTAAACTGTGACTATATTGGGGGTCTTTCCCAAAATTCCAATACAGGAAGGGTTGTTTTCAAATAGGTCAAAGAGAGAGGGACTATATTGTAAAGTTCATATTTAAATTCAAACGGCCAGTGTGATTTAAATTCCTTTGCGAGCAGGATCCAAATCCTGCTCGGATGAGAAACCAGAGATTCGATTCCATCTCCTCGACCACGCAAACCCCAGTATAAATAGATGAGATCACCGTGACCTTGCCCTTTCCCAAAACCCTAGTTTTCCCTGCCGCAAGTGCTTCCTGCTCTGCATCGAGAAGAAATCGAAGAGTTGTAGCAATCCGCTTTCAACGGGTAATGTCCTGACCACCTTAATTTCAATCTATTAATTTGATCCTTCGATAGGTTGGCTATTGTTGTTTTAAAACCAATACAAGGAGAGAAACCTAGGTGTTCGATCATATGCACAAACCAGGGAGTTATGAGAGTAATTATGAATCGAGCATGAGTTAATCACGACACATTGTGCCCTGTTCTGGCATACCAATAGATTGACAGGCCAGTACATATTATGACCTACCTTGCATATATTGACAGAAAACTGTCATGCAGTCTTCCTAACATCTATTAGCTACTAAGGGGTGTGTTGTATTAAGACTTGAATATTAAGTTAGGATCAATACCATTGCCAGGTTCACCTGACAGACACAATAGGTAAGATGAATCAGTCATCTATTCCATTCCCTTCAGCCCACCTGGGCATAGCTAATGTGAGTTTTGTCCAATTTTACATCTTGTGGTATGGTCCAGTGCAACTCTCCATCATATATATGGCAGATGTCCAGTCTTCTTGTGTTCAGAGGGAAGGTATGGTGTGCTGGTTCCAGTAGCATATATATTGCATACATACTTTTAACTGTAGCACACATGTCCTACTGTAGGACTTGTTCTGCAATTTTAATTGAACATGTCTTGCACTCAATTGGCTATGACCTGCCACTTGAATCTACTACCAACATCCAGACCTACACTGACTACTCTATAACGTATTATTACAACTCATCTGACCTACATATGCAGTTACACATCCAGTGCAGTCATGACTATCCATTGTTCAATACCTATATCCCTCTTGTTCAGTTGCATGACCAAATAGGTATCCACCCCTGCCGCATGAATATCTACATATAGGTTGGTATATGTATCTTAAGTTGGTATCATAGAGTTGGAGCCTTTTTGGATTGTCCAGCCTTGTGTTGTAACAGTCAATGGATTAAGATAAGCCTCCATTCATTTAACTGATTTAGTCCTATTTTGCATCTCTATTCCTCACACTGTTCAATCGATCTTTTGGCCTCATAGAACAGGTGTTGTTTGAGGACTTGGTGTATGAGGTAGTTTAACTGTCCTGTATTGGTGTTTCAACATTTTAAGATAGCTAGCTGTCCTTATATCTCATTGACCTGCCCCTGGTTCAATATTGCTCATTATCTGGTAATAGGGTGGCCCTGCATCCTTGAGAAGTGTACATACATATACTGTCCAGTTCTTCTTGGTTCAGGCTACATCCTGCTTTTACCCTACTTGCCCTTTGTTCTTCACCCTTTTAGTATAAGTTGATATTTGGTGGTTCAGACCCTCCTTAGACTAGTCCAGGTAGCCAGGCTCAGTTAGCATGTTAACCTATATCAAGAGAAATCCCTATTATGTTTAGATGAGATAAGGGGTTCCACTTTACCTTGAATGCCTAAGCCACTTTTGAATATACCAGGTCCTAGTATAGAGAAGATTTAGCATCCACTATATACAAATGGCTAGGAATCATCACCAGGCTACTAGCCCTGAGAGGGTATAGAAATGTATGTATAATAAGAGCATAAATCTATGTGGCAATAGTTGGGATGCAAGGGGCCTAGTTATGTACAGATAACAGGGGTGTGACTCATGTAATGTTGTTTCAGACCATTCAAATTGTTCAGGTCCTTGTATCATGGTGCAGTCCCTATTCTAGGATAAGATCCTTCCTAAATTGATCAATCATTATTCCTCTGTCCTGCTATTTTATTGGGATTCAGTCACCTGCCTATCAGGTTTAGTTCTTTTCCTTTTAATGATCCGCCCTATAACTTGGGTTATTGTTATATGAGTTATAGACTTCATTGTTACAGTAATGTATATGGTATCAGTAGGTATCAGCCTCTTAGACTAAGATTCTGAGCTTCATTCTCTGAATACATGATGACCAGTTTTCTTTGAACAGTCCATAATGATCAATTGTGGTGTCATTCCCTATATTTACATGTTGGTTCAGCCATTCGATGTTGAATCATTGATGTATCAGTCAAAATGTGGACTGTAATTAGCCTTTGAACCACTGTTTTTGTACCATTTGCATTGGTTCAACCCATTGTATAGTTGAGTGTCCTGCATCCATTTTACAATCTCATATATATAGATATTGAGTTCAGTCCACTTAATAAGGAGGTAGGAACTCGAGTTGCATGTATAGTATACTCAGCCTTGAGCATATGCGTTCAGTCTTGTAAATGACAGTCTAGGAACCTTGGTGCAACCTCTATAACATACGTAGCAGACCATACTAAGTCTAAAACTCCATTGCATAGATGGACACACCACCCCAGGAGTCCTATGATGCTGAATGTTAACCCACACATGTAGCCCTAGCCTACTTCAAACAGTTAAGTCATTACCCCATGTCAAAACCCCTGTTCAAACACTTGTGTTCCAGTTCCTTAACTAGTCTAGGTTGTACTTGAGGGATCATGTTCCACCCTTATATTTCCATTAGTTTTTGCACATTCTCTAACTGACCTGCAGTAGACTCATACCTATGTCCTGCTCCCTTGGCCATATAGTTTCAGTCATATATATAGATATGATGTACAGTTCTATGTATATATATATATATATATATGATGATGATACAGTCCCAACATCTCTTGATCAATTATTAAGGATAAGAATATTCAACCTTGGCCAATACTGTTTCAATACCAGTTGGGTTAAACCTGTAGAATGACATGTTGGGTTGCCTTGATGTACAATATAGGTAGAAAGACATTGAGGATAGGAAACTCGTTCCTGTGAAGCACCTGAACACCAGTTAGTTACACACATTAGTGTTAATTTCAGTAGCATCGAGTGAGGATAGGATAGTGTGCCAACTAACTCCAATTTAGCCCAAGGACATGATAGCAGTCCTAAAATAGGTGATCAGCCCATGCTATATTAGTTCAAGCTTCTGAATATTGTTTAGTATCCTATTAGATACCCTTTCCACTGTGGTGAACAGTCTGCCCATGAACCCATTAACCTAAGAAACCTAATAGAATGGTAACACCTTAACAAGCTTAACAAATCAATAGATAAATTTTACTTTACTATCAAAACTGTGTGTTGATTACATTTATCTATCAATAGGTTACTTGAGCTCTGATTTGACAATTGACTCGCACACACAGCTCAGGACAACAGGCAAGTACACTTTCTGTTCTACTTCCAATTCTGATAGTTTTGTGCAGTATATATTCATATGTTCTTTTGCTTGATGACACGATGGACACACGAGTGAGTGATGTGAACCCCATTATTATACTCTTGTTTAGCTTCTTTTTGCAACTTATTTGGGTTCATGAGTATTGGTCGGAAGGGGAAATATCCTAGTAGACGTGTGAACTTCCCATTCTATCTCTCGTGTCTTTCGTGAATGATAGCAGCTGCACATGACACGTGCAGTGCGCCATATTTACCCCCTTAGCCGTTCACATGTCGAAAAAGGTATTTCAATTCACTTAGATAGCTTGTCTTTTATTATTTTCACCACTTGACATGTCGCTATGCTTTCATATTCGTTCCAGTTGACATATTACTCTACGATTCATACTTTATTCTAGATATACCATTTCATCACATTACTGTTTAGTTCCTTTTATATGTGTTATATTCATGTACTGTCGATTCTATTATGTTGCAGATAGTTTTTCAGCTTGTGTGCTTGTTCCAATCCTGACTGGATAACCAATATTTTAGGTGATGAGTTAGAGGACTTTTGTACTACATATTATGAGCACACTACAGATCCCGATTTTGGTACACAGGACGAGTTGGAGGCTGCTTATGCAGACTTGCCTGCTACAGATGGCTTCCAGTAGTCTTATTTTATTATTTTCATAGTTTGTTCATTTGAGACTTTTGGATGTATTCCTATTTGAGACTCATGAGTTGATGTTTTCTAGTACATTATCTTTCCTTGGAGATTGTGACACTCAATACATTTTGAGATTGGAGTTCGTCAGATTATTCATTTTCTATCTCTCCAAGTTATTTATAGAATTCATTATAATTGGCCTCTCTGTGATTTATTCACTTTGTGAAAATGAATATAAACTGCGGGGCTGTATTTGTAAACTGTGGAGATGACTAGACAGCATTCTACCGCCGATACCGCGACGTAGGCTGGACGTACCCACGGCTCATGCCCAATTACTGGGTGCGGGTCGTGACACATTTTTATGGTGGCCCATGCAGGTCAGATTTTGCAGAACATAGCAAAACTTGTGGTAGTACTCAACTTAGATGTACTACTACAGGCCTGCGAGTAGAAAGTAGACTTTAAGGACCATCTCCACATGCTTAATATCGTTATTGAATTCTATATTTGATCTCAATTATTCCTTTGATCTGCATCCTTTTTGAAATTTTATACCGACTAACGATTTTACTTTTGTGGCAGTTAGATGGATCAAGGCAAGAACCTCGCTCATCCGAACACCCCAGCAAACGTTGGTGGGTCCTCCACGAATGGAACCCCACCGACTCACGGAGGTCGCTTCACCTACCTAGGCGAGACTCCCTAGCCACAGGCTACGAGATTTTGCCGTGATGACATTCTGCTACCTCCACAGTTCACTTTGCCGATTCCACCACCAGCACCTTTCCACCAGCCTGTACCTTTCCACCAGCCAGCACCCCTTCAGCATCCAGCACTAGTCCTCCCTCCACCACCTGCGCTGGACAATATTGTCCTCCTCAGGATCTTTCAGCAGATGATGACTTCTCAAACACGACAGGCTGACGTCTTCCACGATACTATGAGGGAGGCTCTTCAGACTAGGGAGGCTCCCCCGCAGCGCCCCGGCACCTCCAAAAATTTTACAGATCTCAGGCCCTGGGAATTCAAGGGTATGGAGGGAATTCTCTACGCCGACGATTGGTTGGAGAATGTGGATCGCAATCTCCGGAGGGCCCGAATCCCCGAAGACCAGAAGGTTGATAATGCTAGCATGCAGCTCTATGACATCGCATGCATGTGGTACAGGGATGAGCCCCGATTCACTGTGCCAGACATGACCTGGAAGGAATTCAAAGAGCTATTCAAGGCAAAGTTTTATCCTGAAGCAGCCCGCGAAGAGTTGGAGAACGAGTTCGAGAGCCTCGAATAAGGCAACCTCTCCATCGACGAGTATTCTGTCGAGTTCTCCCGTCTCAGTCGATTTGCAGATGCCTTGACTCCTGCAGCCAAGGCCAAGAAGTTCAGGAAGGGGCTATCACATGAGATCCGCATAGCCATCGCCACCAGCCAAGCCACAACATACGAGAGGATCTTGAAGGTCGCACAAGACGTATAGAAGGAGATGAAGCACAAACAGAAGAGGGATCGAAACATTTACGGGGGAGGCAACAGCCAGTCCGGATCGGCAAAATGATCCAATGCTCCGGGAAAGACCGTAATACAGCAGCAGCAGCCACAACCCCGTCCCCAGCAGCAGTACCAGCCTTCAGCCAAAGCCCCTACCTCGCAGCAGAGCCAGCCTAGACAGACGACTCCCATCTGTGCCTACTGTAAGAAGCCAGGGCATGCATGGAAGGTATGCAGGAAGCGACTCGGAGTATGTCTATTCTGTGGTTCGAGTGTACATCAGTTGCGATAGTGCACCCTAGTACCACCCCGTTCAGTACAGGGGGAAGCTCCTACCACAGGAGCACCGACGAAGCCCACGATACCTCAGTAGCAGAGAGGACCCCTGCCCACACAGCAACAACACTTCGTCCAGCACAAGCAGCAGGGCAGAGCTTACACCATGGCGGTCGAGGAGACACTAGTATCTCCTGATGTGATAGCAGGTTCTGTTCTCCTTGAGTCTTTTTCAGCTATTGCCTTATTTGATTCTGGAGCTAGTCATAGCTTCATATCTGTAGCATTTATCTTTAGACATAGCATTGTATCTAAGCCTTTAGATAGCACCTATAAAGTCTCGACTAGCGAAGGCATCATCTTGGTTAAGGATGTTTGCGTCAATCGCCACATTACCATAGGAGGCCGAGAACTGCGCGCTAGCTTACTCATATTGCCACTCCCGAGCTTTGACATAGTGCTCGGCATGGACTGGTTGATTAAACACTTTGCCAGCATTGATTGTCACAGCGAATGTGTTGTATTCTGTCCGCCGTGGGAGACTGGGTTCGAGTTCGCAAGAGGAGGAGTAGAGCCACGAGGCGACGCCATTTGTGGGACCATGGTAGCAGAGGAAGAGCTACCTCCCCCCATCATCACAGAATTTCTTGACGTTCCAGAAGAGCTGCCAGGACTGCCGCCAGACAGAGACATTGAGTTCTCCATTGATCTTGTGCCAGGCGCAGAGCCAGAGTCACAGCGAGTTTACAGAATCAACAACAAGGAGGCTGTGGAGCTGAAGAAGCAGATTGACGAGCTACTAAAGAAGGGGTTTATTAGATCAAGTTCGTCGCCTTGGGGTGCACCAGTACTGTTCGTGCCCAAGAAGGACGGGACAGTACGAATGTGCATCGACTATCGGACCCTGAATAGCAAGACGATCAAGAACAAATATCCGTTACCTAGGATTGACGATCTTTTCGATCAGTTGAGTGGTGCAGAGGTGTTCTCGAAGATCGATTTGAGGTCGGGGTACCACCAAGTGAAAGTGAAGAAAGAAGATATTTCGAAGACAGCCTTCCAGACCAAGTACGGCCAGTACGAATTCATGGTGATGCTGTTTGGGTTGACCAATTCCCCGGCAGTCTTCATGAATTTGATGAACAAGGTATTCCACCCGTACCTTGACAAGTTCATCGTGGTCTTCATCGACGACATCCTTATCTATTCGAAGTCGCTGGAAGAGTACGAGGAGCATTTGAGGATCTTGCTGGAGACCCTCAGGAAGGAGAAACTCTATGGGAAGCTTTCAAAGTGCGAGTTTTTCCTTGACAAGGTGGAATTCCTTGGTCATGTGGTGACGGGAGACGGTATATCCATTGATCCGAAGAAGATAGTTGCTGTTGAGTCATGGACTACTCTGACTTCTGTGGCGGAGATTCGGAGCTTCTTAGGACTGGCGGGGTATTACCGTAAGTTCGTACTGGACTTTGCTCAGATTACGGAGCCAATGACTAGGCTCACTCGAAAGGACGTGGAGTTTGTATGGACAGAGGACTGACAGGCTGCATTTGATGAGCTGAAGAAGAGACTGACGATAGCTCCTATATTGACGTTGCCATCTGGTTCCGGCGGTTTTTCTATCTATAGCGATGCTTCAGGAAAGGGCTTAGGGTGTGTCTTAGAGCAGAATAAGAAGGTGATAGCATATGCGTCCAGACAGTTGTGACCGCATGAGAAGAATTACCCCACCCACGACTTAGAGCTGGCAGCGGTCATATTCGCCCTGAAATTGTAGAAACATTATTTGTACGGAGAGCGTGTGGAAATATTTACTGACCACAAAAGCTTGAAGTACGTTTTCACACAGAAGGAGCTGAATATGCGGCAACGAAGATGGCTGGAATTGATGAAGGATTTCGACATCTCGTTGCAGTACCATCCGGGGAAGGCAAATGTAGTCGCGGATGCCATGAGTCGGTATCCAGTGGCTATGTTCTTGACGAGAGACCGACACTTATTAGCAAAATTAGAGAGCTTGGGCATTGAGATAGTCATTCCTGGAGTCGAGACACATATGATGGGCATGTAGATCCAGTCTGGACTGATGGACAGGATTCGAGAGGCACAGCAGCAGGATGAGCAGCTGAGGAATATCATTGCACAGGCATGAGCTGGTTTACTAGAGGACTTCACCATTGCAGAGGATGGCTCATTGAGGCATAGGACGAGATTGTGTGTACCTAGTGGAGAGTTACGAGAGGAGGTCATGCAGGAGGCACACCGCTCTCAGTATTCCTTGCATCCTGGAGCCAACAAGATGTACAAGGATATGAGAGGCCACATTTGGTGGTACGGCATGAAGCGTGAGGTGGCGCACTTCGTTTCTAGATGCCTCGTGTGTCAGCAGGTCAGAGCCGTGAGGCAGAGACCCGGGGGTTTACTTCAGCCGTTGCCGATTCCCGAGTAGAAGTAGGAACATATCACTATGGATTTTGTTTCCGGTCTTCTACGTTCGCATGGCGGGAAGGATGCGATTTGGGTCATTGTTGACAGATTGACCAAATCGGCCCTCTTTATACCATTCAAGGTGGGACTATCCACGGAGAGATTGGCAGAATTGTACGTGAGGCAGATCGTCAGATTGTACGGCATTCCAGTGAGTATCATCTCTGATCGTGACAACAGGTTCACGTCCCACTTTTGGAGGAGTCTGCAGGCTAGCTTGGGCACATCGCTCAAATTCAGCACGGCCTATCATCCACAGACGGATGGACAGTCGGAGTGGACCATTCAGACGCTCGAGGATATGCTGCGTACATGTGTATTAGATTTTGGCGGCTCGTGGGAGGACCATCTTCACCTTGTGGAGTTCTCCTACAACAACAGTCACCAAGCTAGTATTAGGATGTCTCCATTCGAGGCCTTATACGGACGGAGATGTCGTACCCCACTATCTTGGGACGACGTGGGTGAGAGAGCACTATTGGGGCCCGAGATGATCGTGGATGCTGCGGAGAAGGTGAAGTTGATTAGGGAGCGATTTCGTGTGGCTCAGGACAGGCAGAAGCACTGGGCCGATAGCCATCGTAGACCGTTAGAATTTGAGTTATAATATTGTTTAAATTGTAATTGTTGATCATGATAGGAATAGGTCGTAACCTTGCTTGAACCTAGGTGGACGATATGGTGTTCTTGAAGATATCTCCGACACGTGGGACGATACGTTTCGGAGAAGACGGTAAGCTCAGTCCAAGATACATTGGTCCGTTTCATATCCTCGAGAAAATTGGGGAAGTGGCATACCGTTTGGCACTACCACCCGCATTAGACGGAGTGCACAACGTATTCCACGTGTCCCAGCTGAGACGGTATGTGGCGGATCCCAGTCACGTGCTAGACCATTCGGAGATCGAGGTAGGGCCGAGCCTTAGTTATCTGGAGCAGCCCGTGGAGATCTTGGACCGCAGGAAGAAGGTGCTACGCAACCAGACCATTCCCTTGGTGCGTGTCGCATGGAGGCACCTTTCGCCAGGCAAATCTACATGGAAGAGAGAAGACGAGATGCGAGAGCGCTATCCCCATCTTTTTGAGAATTAAGGTACTAATTCTTACCCTTGCATCTATCTTTATTTTAAGGTGGGTAGGTTTGTAAGCCCTTGACCCAAAATTCCTATTTTTTATTATTATTATTTTGTTTGCTGAATAAATAGCTAAAAAGCCTAGGACATTTAATAATGGGAGTATATGATTAGTATAACAGCACTAAATTACTCTTATATGTAATAAAGGAAAGTAGAGGGGGTTTTTCCCAAAATTCTAATACAGGAAGGGTTGTTTTCAAATAGGTCAAAGAGAGAGGGACTATATTGTAAAGTTCATGTTTAAATTCAAATGGCCAGTGTGATTTAAATTCCTTTGCGAGCAGGATCCAAATCCTGCTCGGATGAGAAACCAAAGATTCGATTCCATCTCCTCGACCACGCAAACCCCAGTATAAATAGATGAGATCACCGTGACCTTTCCCTTTCCTAAAACCCTAGTTTTCTCTGCCGCAAGTGCTTCCTGCTCTGCATCGAGAGGAAATCGAGGAGTTGTAGCAATCCGCTTTCAACAGGTAATGTCCTGACCACCTTAATTTCAATCCATTAATTTGATCCTTCGATAGGTTGGCTATTGTTGTTTTAAAACCAATACAAGAAGAGAAACCTAGGTGTTCGATCATATGCACAAACCAGGGAGTTGTGAGAGTAATTGTGAATCGAGCATGAGTTAATCGCGACACATTGTGCCCTGTTCTGGCATACCAATAGATTGACAGGCCAGTACATATTATGACCTACCTTGTATATATTGACAGGAAACTGTCATGCAGTCTTCCTAACATCCATTAGCTACTAAGGGGTGTGCTGTATTAAGACTTGAATATTAAGTTAGGATCAATACCATTGCCAGGTTCACCTGACAGACCCAATAGGTAAGATGAATCAGTCATCTATTCCATTCCCTTCAGCCCACCTGGGCATAGCTAATATGAGTTTTGTCCAATTTTACATCTTGTGGTATGGTCCAGTACAACTCTCCATCATATATATGGCAGATGTCCAGTCTCCTTGTGTTCAGAGGGAAGGTATGGTGTGCTGGTTCGAGTAGCATATATATTGCATACATACTTTTAACTGCAGCACACATATCCTACTGTAGGACTTGTTCTGCAATTTCAATTGAACATGCCCTGCACTCAATTGACCATGACCTGCCACTTGAATCTACTACCAACATCCTAACCTACACTGACTACTCTATAACGTATTATTACAACTCATCTGACCTACATATGCAGTTACACATCCAGTGCAGTCATGACTATTCATTGTTCAATACCTATATCCCTCTTGTTCAGTTGCATGACCAAATAGGTATCCACCCCTGCCGCATGAATGTCTACATATAGGTTGGTATATGTATCTTAAGTTGGTATCATAGAGTTAGAGCCTTTTTGGATTGTCCAGCCTTGTATTGTAACAGTCAATGGATTAAGATAAGCCTCCATTCATTTAACTGATTTAGTCCTATTTTGCATCTCTATTCCTCACACTATTCAATCGATCTTTTGGTCTCATAGAACAGGTGTTGTTTGAGGACTTGATATATGAGGTAGTTTAACTGTCCTGCATTGGTGTTTTAACATTTTAAGATAGCTAGCTGTCCTTATATCTTATTGACCTACCCCTGGTTCATTATTGCTCATTATCTGGTAATAGGGTGGCCCTGCATCCTTGAGAAGTGTACATGCGTACACTGTCCAGTTCTTCTTGGTTCATGCTACATCCTGCTTTCACCCTACTTGCCCTTTGTTCTTCACCCTTTTAGTATAAGTTGATATTTGGTGGTTCAGACCCTCCTTAGACCAGTCCAGGTAGCCAGGCTCAGTTAGCATGTTAACCTATATCAAGAGGAATCCCTATTATGTTTAGATGAGATAAGGGGTTCCACTTTACCTTGAATGCCTAAGCCACTTTTGAATATACCAGGTCCTAGTATAGAGAAGATTTAGCATCCACTACATACAAATGGCTAGGAATCATCACCAGGCTACTAGCCCTGAGAGGGTATAGAAATGTATATATAATAAGAGCATAAATCTATGTGGCAATAGTTGGGATGCAAGGGGCCTAGTTATGTACAGATAACAGGGGTGTGACCCATGTAATGTTGTTTCAGACCATTCAATTGTTCAGGTCCTTGTATCATGGTACAGTCCCTATTCTAGGATAAGATCCTTCCTAAATTGATCAATCATTATTCTTCTGCTATTGTTTTTTATTGCGATTCAGTCACATGCCTATCAGGTTTAGTTCTTTTTCTTTTAATGATCTGCCCGATAACTTGGGTTATTGTTATATGAGTTATAGACTTCATTGTTACAGCAATGTATATGGTATCAGTGGGTATCAGCCTCTTAGACTAAGATTTTGAGCTTCATTCTCTGAATACATGATGACCAGTTTTCTTTGAACAGTCCATAATGATCAATTGTGGTGTCATTCCCTACATTTACATGTTGGTTCAGCCATTCGATGTTGAATCATTGATGTATCAGTCAAAATGTGGACTGTAATTAGCCTTTGAATCACTGTTTTGGTACCATTTGCATTGGTTCAACCCATTGTATAGTTGAGTGTCCTGCATCCATTTTACAGTCTCATATATATAGATATCGAGTTCAGTCCACTTAATGAGGAGGTAGGAACTCGAGTTGCATGTATAGTATACTCAGCCTTGAGCATATGTGTTCAGCCTAGTAAATAACAGTCTAGGAACCTTGGTGCAACCACTATAACATAAGTAGCAGACCATACTAAGTCTAAAACTCCATTGCATAGGTGGACACACCACCCCAGGAGTCCTATGATGCTGAATGTTAACCCACATATGTAGCCCTAGCCTACTTCAAACAGTTAAGTCATTGCCCCATGTCAAAATCCCTGTCCAAACACCTATGTTCCAGTTCCTTAACTAGTCTCGGTTGTACTTAAGGGATCCTGTTCCACCCTTGTATTTCCATTAGTTATTGCACATTCTCTAACTGACCTGCAGTAGACTCATACCTATGTCCTGCTCCCTTGGCCATATAGTTTCAGTCATATATATAGATATGATGTACAGTTCTATGTATATATATATATATATGATGATACAGTCCCAACATCTCTTGATCAATTATCAAGGATAAGAATATTCAACCTTGGCTAACACTGTTTCAATACCAGTTGGGTTAAACCTGTAGAATGACATGTTGGATTGCCTTGATGTAGAATATAGGTAGAAAGACATTGAGGACAGGAAACTCGTTCCTGTGAAGCACCTAAACACCAGTTAGTTACACATATTAGTGTTAATTTCAGTAGCATCGAGTGAGGGTAGGATAGTGTGCCAACTAACTCCAATTTAGCCCAAGGACATGATAGCAGTCCTAAAATAGGTGATCAGCCCATGCTACATTAGTTCAAGCTTCTGAATATTGTTTAGTATCCCATTAGATACCCTGTCTACTGTGGTGAACAATCTGCCCATGAACCCATTAACCTAGGAAACCTAATAGAATGGTAACACCTTAACAAGCTTAACAAATCAATAGATAAATTTTACTTTACTATCAAAACTGTGTGTTGATTACATTTATCTATCAATAGGTTACTTGAGCTCTGATTTGACAATTGACTCGCACACACAGCTCAGGACAACAGGCAAGTACACTTTCTTTTCTACTTCCAATTCTGATAGTTTTGTGCAGTATATATTCATATGTTCTTTTGCTTGATGACACGATGGACACACGAGTGAGTGATGTGAACCCCATTATTATACTCTTGTTTAGCTTCTTTTCACAACTTATTTGGGTTCATGAGTATTGGTCGGGCGGGGAAATATCCTAGTAGACGTGTGAACTTCCCATTCTAACCCCCGTGTCTTTCGTGAATGATAGCAGCTGCACACGACACGTGCAGTGTGCCGTATTTACCCCCTTAGTCGTTCACATGTCGAAAAAGGTATTTCAATTCACTTAGATAGCTTGTCTTTTATTATTTTCACCACTTGACATGTCGCTATGCTTTTATATTCGTTCCAGTTGACATATTACTCTACGATTCATACTTTATTCTAGATATACCATGTCATCACATTACTGTTCAGTTTCTTTTATATATGTTATATTCATGTACTGTCGATTCTATTATGTTGCAGATAGTTTTTCAGCTTGTGTGCTTGTTCCAATCCTGACTGGATAACCAATATTTTAGGTGATGAGTTAGAGGACTTTTGTACTACATATTATGAGCACACTGCAGATCCCGACTTTGGTGCACAGGACGAGTTGGAGGCTGCTTATACAGACTTGCCTGCTACAGATGGCTTCCAGTAGTCTTATTTCATTATTTTCATAGTTTGTTCATTTGAGACTTTTGGATGTATTCCTATTCGAGACTCATGAGTTAATGTTTTCTAGTACATTATCTTTTCTTGGAGATTGTGACACTCAATACATTTTGAGATTGGAGTTCGTCAGATTATTCATTTTCTATCTCTCCAAGTTATTTATAAAATTCATTATAATTGGCCTCTCTGTGATTTGTTCACTTTGTGAAAATGAATATAAACTGCGTGGCTGTATTTGTAAACTTTGGAGATGACTAGACAGCGTTCTACCGCCGATACCGCGACGTAGGCTGGATGTACCCACGGCTCATGCCCAATTACTGGGTGCGGGTCGTGACATAACCTGTTAGAACTTACCGTTCAGTTATATTTTTCTGCTATGTATTATTTTTCTTACACATCAAACCTAGGTTTAAGGGACCACCTTGTGTGTTGCATTCATTGGCCTTGACACGTTGTTGTTTTCCATAAATAAATTCACTTTATTTATTTTGTATCTGAGAAAATTACAACTGTAGGAATCTAATCTAGAAGACGATTACTTTATCCCTTGGACGATGCGATGAAGAATACTCGAACTTTGAAGAACTTGGACAGCAACTGGGCAATCTCTCTGTTCTCTCTGAAATTGACTGTAGTGTCTGATGAAGATGAAGAAACTCTTTTTTTATAGAGTTCAGGATAACTGTCCTTAAGCATACGCTCAGGTAGTTACTTGACGTGTGCATAACTGCAGGGACGTATGGCTAATTCTGATGGAGACACATTAGCATGCGGTTGAAAGTAGTGGAGCATGTTCAGGAGAGATTGATGGCATGGATGCCACGTTGCATAACTTCTAGAGAAATAGATAATTGGTACAGGACACGTGAGAACGTGTGTTGACTGTAATCCTGGATATGGTTGCTGTAATACGCTGCCTCGTTGAAGGAGAGTTATACGCTGACTTGGATGATGTAGAAACAAAATAAAGCTAATACGCTTACTGGAGAAGAAAGGAGTCGTACGCTCACTTGATGAGGAAGGAGTCGTATAGACTTCATACGCTCACTGAAGAAGGAAGGAGTCGTATAGACTTCATACGCTCACTGAAGAAGGAAGGAGTCGTATAGACTTCATACGCTCACTGAAGAAATGGCCACGTGGCCATCATCAATCTTCTCTGATACGCCATATCTTCAAAATAACTGTCAAAAGATTTTCTCGAGCGTCGTGACTGCAGATATGACGGCTGACAGACTGTCAGTAATAATAACTTTGCATTAATGATCTGCTGAGCTATCCTCGTAAAAGACAAAACCAACTCTTCGAATACATATATGACGGTTGCTCTTTTCATGACAACTATCTTTACACGAAAGACGAGACGTCAGATTCATTCTTCATTTAATATATGCTGTGCCGCCACTTTAAGAAGAAATAATAAAATATCCACTAAGCGTATGGCTTTTGATAAGCGTATGGCCTTGAGCGTATGACAGCGTGTAATAATTTTCCACATCCTACAAGTCCTCCTTCAAAGTTTTCGAACTTTATGAGTTTCAAAAGTTCGAAATTACTTTGAATAAAAAAGTGGGAATGAGTCTTGACACGCTGGCATTAAGTCTGTTTATGCAAAAGTGAATTTATTAAATGTCATGATGACTCTTCATTTTTCGAGACTGATTGAATCTGATTTATGGAGGAATATGAACCGCCAACAAGCTTTGTTATATAAACTGAGAAAATTCAGTTTTTGACATTCATTTCTCGTAACCATGACTCCAAAGGAAGCGGCTGAAGAAGAAGCACGAAAATTAGGTTTCTGTGCCCATGGTGACCCCACCTTTGGAGGCAAAGAACCGGAGCCCTTCATCATCGAGTTCAAAGATGACCCCACGCAGTTAGCCAAGAATTTCTTAGGTTACTTCGGTCTGGACGGCTCCTCTACTTCTGATGGGCGGAGCCTCGCAGAGAAGCGTGAAATGCTCGCTGCTCTGTTGCACCGCATGGGGGTCCAAAGCGTAGAAGAGTTAGGCGTCAAACTTAGCCGCTCTGGAAAATAGAGCGTGACTTTGTTGCACCCCTTTCTTTCCCTCTCTTTTTTGTTTTGTAAGGCCATCAGTGCCTTAATGAAATGAATATTCAAGAATTCTCTGTTTAGTATAATTTTGTGTTGAAAACTAACGTGCACCAATGAATAACTGTAGATTACGCTGTAGGTTACGCTGTCTTCCAATGTTTGTAAGTTACGCTGGATAGCGTACATCAATGAATAGCATGCACCAATAAATAGCTGTAGGTTACGCTATCTTCCAATGTTGTGGAAAGCACTCTTTGAATATTTCCAAGGCTATGCAGGTTTCCAAAGTACACGTGGCACTCATTGCATATTTTACGAGCGTTATTTATGGATCCTTTCCAAGAATAGGCTTGCGCTCCATACTTTAAAATAGACAGAAGAGTTTCACAGAACTCATCCCCATCTTCTTTTTCTTCTTCTCTTCTCTGAAAATGAACATGAGATTTCACTCTCGAATCGGAAAGCAAATGCTTCTAAATGTTCGAATTCTAAGCAATATGTCAGACATCAGTTTGCCAATTCTTAGCGTCAAACTTGAAGGTAAGTCCGGCATAATACACGTGTTGTTTTTGCTGTTGAAAATAAGCTTTCTGTCTCTGAGCGTGCTTGACCAACCAGTACGTTTCATATGACATTTCTGTTGATTTAATTCTCTTCTTCATGCTGTTTTCCGCAGAAACTTGGCTAAAGATTTTCTTCAGAACTGGCATTGGTGATGTGGATGCTGTGGAGAATGTCCTTCTGACACCAACATCAGGGAGCTCATACGCCTTTGATGCGTAAATTAGACAACTCAGAACTCTTCGTGGGATAGAAGGGTCTTCCTCAGATGGTAGGAAGAGCCTTTATACACGAGAGTTGGATGGTGGAGTCAACTCTACTACCGAGAAATCGGGTAGTAGAGTTCCTTTCAAGGCAGAACCAGGAATTGTATCCCAAGGTTTGGATACATTCCTGTCTTCCTTGAGAGGTTACCCCCATCCACCAGTTGTATTGGCAGCACCACGACTTCGGGCTGCCGTACTCTGTGGTTCTCCTCTCATCTGAGAGAGAAGACCAGAGTTTGATTCCTGCCGATCTGGTCGTGACTGAGACCCAGACAGTCAGGAATTGCCACCAACAACGAACCTGACGAAGAAGGTCCGACGGAGAAGATCCAAAGAAGAAGATAGATCTCTATTAGGTTATCGTTATGGTGTAGAATGAAAATCCAAGATTTGTAATAGATTTCCATTATAATTTGTAAGAAAGTCTAAGAAAATGTAATAGACTTTTTTTTGTGGTGAAATGGGAATGGAGATGACAATTCTTCTATGCTCAATGATTTGTATTTGTGGATGAATTGTGGACATGATAGATAATAAAATCATTTTTTCTGTTTTAGAGTATATAATATTATCAGAGGTATTATGGACATGATAATATATAGAAACTCGAAAGAAAATAGATTGATTTCTATGCAGAGGTCAAAACATGACAAATGAGTAAGTAGATTCGGAATTGATTCAGAGGTTATGAAAACATGATAAATAACAAATCCCCACTTGATAAATTGATAGAAGATTATGAACGGATGAACCGTTAGGAAATGATGAACAGATAAACTGTCGAGTGAATGTAATAAATGAACGGATGAACCGTCAAGTATTAATGAACATGTGAAACGTCGGATGAATGTGAGAATTGAATGGATGAAATGAATATCGGGAAAGAATACGTCCCTTCGATCCTTGTAACCATATGCCTATAAATAAAGCATATTTTTGAGTAAAAAGATCACACATCATCCTCTTTTATCCACAATGTCTTCTGAAAAGAATACAAAGAAGGCTGAAGTCGTCTCCGAAGTTACTGAAGGTGCTAAAGAGCATATATCTCCGCAGAAGAAGGAAATAGGCGAAAGCTCATCTACTCCCAAGCCGCCGAAAGATATCCTGGACTTCCTGGTCGAACCAGGAGAAACCGAAGAAGAAGAAGCAATGAGGCTGGCTGCCTGTCAGTTCTTGGTGCGGTCAGGAAAAGATGTATTAAATTCTTTTGCTGATTATGTATGTGGCCCTCGTCCTAAGTATGAGAGGGATGACAGTAATCTTCCATGATGATGTACTCTTTTTCTTGAAGAATTTATCTCAAAATAAACTCTGTTTAAGGAAACTTTGTTTACGATGTATCCTTCCCACTTTACATCAATTTTGCCTTTATTCATTGATCTTTAGACTCAGAAATCAGAAAGACTAAATATTAAAATATGATATTGAGATAGAAAATTCAGAGGTAATATGGACATGATTTTCTATACAAGATCTTTATTAAAACCACTGGGGATCTAATAAAACAAAATATTAAATTCTCTGGGAAGATGATACATGATGGAATATCAATTTCCTCTGGGGATAACGATATCGAAATAACTTTTGTAAAGAAGGATTTTATATTTGCTGGGGAATGATGAAAATATTATACATAATATTTCTTTAAGAATTTGCCATTGATAGGCATCATCATGACTTTCCCATCCATAGAGGCAAGCTGGTATGCTCCGTTAGAGAAGACTTTGTTTACTACGAATGGGCCTTCCCATTTCGCATCAAATTTGCCTTTGCTCATATGTGTCATGGTCATAGGACGTCTGACAGTAAGGACCAGTTCTCCCTTCTGATATGCTCTGACTTTGACTTTCCGGTTAAAAGCTTTGGAGATTTGGGCCTGATACAGCTCGATATTTTGTTGAGCATATAATCGTTTTTCATCTAGAGCTTCCAACTCTTGAAGTCGAAGACGATCATTGTTTTCTGTTGTCAGTTCATTGGAGATTGCAATTCTCAGAGAAGGAATCTGGATCTAAAGGGGAAGAACAACTTCACACCCATATACTAAAGAGAAAGGTGTACATCCGGTCGCATTACGAACTGTGGTGCGGTAGGCCCATAAACATTCACCAAGCTTCTCGCTCCAGTTGCGTTTGTTGGAAGAAACGAACTTTTTCAAGAGTTTGATGATTGTTTTATTGAAAGCTTCTGCCAATCCATTGGCTGCTGGATTATATGCTGTAGAAGCTAAATTATTAATCCGGTGATCGTCGCAGAATCGAGTAAATTTCTGACTGACGAACTGCGGTCCGTTATCATGGATAATACGCCGAGGAACACCAAATCGATAGATAACATGATGTTTGACGAAGTTGATAACACTAGAAGTTTTAACTTCAGATAACGGGATTGCTTCAGCCCATTTGGAAAAGTAATCGGTTATTGCTAAAATAAACCGATGTCCTCTTGATGATGGTGGGTTGATGGGACCAATGACGTCCATGCCTCAAGCTTCAAAGGGCCATGATGCCGCTGTTGGATGTAAGAACTCTGACGGTTGATGAATAAAGTCTGCATAAATTTGACAGGCTTTACATTTCTAAGCATATTGAATAGCGTCAGCCACCATCGTGGGCCAATAATAACCCATACGTCGAATACGATCTTGAAGTTTAGGACCTGGTTGATGAGCTCCGCAAACACCATCATGTGCTTCACGAATTATCTGTTGTGTTTCTTCACCGGCAATACATCGGAGGAGAAGACCGTCATAAGACCGACGATATAATGTTT
Source organism: Iris pallida (assembly GCA_029216955.1). Lineage (NCBI taxonomy): Eukaryota > Viridiplantae > Streptophyta > Magnoliopsida > Asparagales > Iridaceae > Iris > Iris pallida. The sequence goes on from JANAVB010015599.1 coordinate 7,640,661, forward strand.
TCGTCGTATGATTATAATAGAATCTGAGAGATCGACGTCGAATAGACGCTGCTTCACTCGGATTATTAGGAAGTATATCATACAAAACAAAATCTAGAAACGGACGTCTCCAGTCTTCAATTATGGCTTCTATTTCATTAGAAAAGACATATTCCATAGTAGAATCGGAAGAAGACGAGGATATTTTGTCACACTTTAATCCAGCATCAAGGTTGAGAGAATCTTTGTCTGGTTTGTGAGGAAAAGTCAAAGCCAAATTATTCTCAACACAGAATAGTTCTCGGATATAAACCACTATCACTTGCTGACGTCTGATTGGTATAGCTAATACAGCAGCAAGATTAGCTAAAGTATCAGCTTCTGCATTATAGGCTTGTCGAACATGTTCAATAAAGAAGTCTTCAAAAGATGAGGCTATAGAGAGTGATGCTCGATGATAAGGTATCAAATCCTGATGACGAACTTCATACGTTCCTCTGATCTGATTGACAATAAGCTTGGAGTCTCCATAAACTTCCAAATATTGAATATCTAGATGTTTAGCAAGTTGAACACCAATGAGTAATGCATTGTATTCGGCTACATTGTTTGAACATGATTGATCTAGAGAATAAGCCCTCTGAATAGTTAGTCCTTCTGGGGATACAAGAACAATCCCAACTCCAGCGACAATATTGCCGTTAGGACCTATTCTAGATGCTCCATCAAAGAATAGACGCCAGGTAGGAACTTCTTCAGAAATCAGATTTGAATCCAAGACTTCATCAGGAATCTCATCATATAATTTAGAATCTTCTGGAATTGCATGAGCAGCCAGAAAATGAGCAAGAGCCTGTCCTTTAACTGACTTCTGAGGAATATAATGCATATCGTATTGGGCTAACAAGATTCCCCAATTAGCTAGTCTGGAGTTGAGAATACCAGGTTTCTTCATCATAATCTTGATGGCATTCACTCTGGAAATGACATGAATCGTTTGACCGATAATATAATGTCGCGTTTTCTGAACAGCAAATATTAATGCTAAGCATTCTTTCTCGATTGGAGAATAACGCGGTTCAGCACCCGTCATTGTGCGACTGAGATAATAAATAGCCTGTTCATAGCCATCTTTATTTTTCTGGACAAGTAATGCACCAAGAGAATGATCCATGGCTCGAACATATAGAAGGAATGGTATCCCCGAAACGGAAGGTACTAAAACTGGAGGGTTCATGAGATACTGTTTAATATCGTCAAATGCTTTTTGACATTCTTCGTTCCAGACGAAAGATACACCTTTCTTCAGAAGTTTGTTGAATGGTCTACAACGTCCTGATAAGTTAGAAATGAATCTCCTGATATAAGCAATTCTTCCTTGAAATCCTCGTAGCTCTTTTAAGGTGCGTGGAGGACGCATCTCTTGAATGGCTTTGATCTTCTCGGGATCCACGTGTATACCTTTAGCGGTAATGACGAAGCCGAGAAATTTACCACTAGAGACGCCCAGGAAGGACTTAGTAGGGTTCATTTTAAGTTGATGCTGACGCATTAAATCAAAGATAGTCTTCAAATCTTGGATATGATCCTCCTTTCGCCGACTTTTGACCGCAATATCATCAACATAGCATTCGACTATTTTTCGGAGATGTTCACAGAATATAGTGCTCATTGCTCGCTGATATGTTGCTCCTGCATTCTTGAGACCAAACGACATCACTGTATAACAGTATGTACCGATCGGCGTTCTAAAGGAAGTGTGTTTTTCATCATTTGGAAACATTTTGATCTGGTTATATCCCGAATACCCATCCATAAATGACATTCGTTCGAAACCACATGTATTGTCGATCATGACATCAGTAATTGGAAGAGGAAACTCGTCTTTAGGACAAGCCGCATTGAGATCACGAAAATCTATACAGACCCGAATCTTGCCAGTCTTTTTAAGGACAGGAACGATGTTAGCCACCCATTCAGGATGTTGTTCCTCTCGAATAAATCCAGAAGCCATAAGCTTGTTGACTTCAGCTTCAATTGCATCCATGATGTCTGGACGAAATCGTCGCTGTTGTTGTTTGACCGGTTTAGCATTTGGCATGATATTGAGTTTGTGCATTGCAATCTTCGGATCTAGTCCTGGCATATCTTCGTAACTCCAGGCAAAGATATCGATATAATCACGAATAAGCTTGATCATGTCTTGCTTATCTGTTTCTGAAAGACTTTCACTGATGAATATTGGTTTAGGAGAACCTTCTTCACCAACATCAATTTGGATCAGTTTATCTTCGGTAGGAGGTTCTCTCTGCTCGAACCTGAATTCCTATTGATTATCTAATCTTTGAGGCCATTGTTCTGATTCGGGTGATATTTCAAAATCATCCTCATCTTCATCATTTTCCTGCGGGCCATCAACAGAGACCATATTGACGGACAAAATAGAACGATGAAGATCGCCAATACTCGTGTCAGAATCCCAAGAGAGAGAATCAGAAGACTCAGATCGTTCGTCTTCATCGGACTTTGAATCTTCATGGACTATATTGATAAAGGAAGTAGGAGCAATGTAACCTAAACCACATTTTGTCCTTCCGTATTTTAATGGAGGAATTCGAACAGGCATTCTTCTTCCTTTTCCATTATTGAGACTGGTTCTAAAGTCATAACCCATATTCTTGATGATATTTTTGGATTGTTGACTGTAGCGACGCAGTTGTAACCTTCCAGTATCATCGTTTATGTCATCTTCTTCCAAGTTAGGAGGATTCTGGGGTCCTTTATAAAAGAAGATTGGATTTTCTCCCTTTTTTCTAGCAGGGACCACGAAGTATGATTTTTTGTATGGATTCCAATGATATGTCTGTATGAAGAGTTTGAACAACCCCTATAGTTAGTGACTCTAAGTTATCTAGCAATTGTAAATAACTTTGTACATGATTACAGACATCAATATACTGCAAAGGAGATGCTTCATTAATATTAAATACTGTATTTACAACAGAAGGCTGAGCCTTATCAGACTTAGTCAAATTAATGACAAAAGGAAGAGAAGAAGAGCGATCAGAAGTTTTGTTTCGATTAAGATCGATAACAAAAGGCTCAGAAGAGGTGAGCTCCCTTGAAGAAGATCGTGGATAAGTAGTACGTCCACTAACTGGAATGACTAGAGTATCTAGTCTAGCCTGAGAAAGTGGAGGGGGAGTAGTACGTCCACTGACAGGAATTATCAGTGAGCCTTGTGGAGCTTGGGAAGACGGTACAGCAGTACGTCCACTGACAGGAATTATCAGTGAACCTTGTGAAGCCTGAGCAGGTGATGAAGTAATACGTCCACTGACAGGAATTATCAGTGAGCCTTCTTCGGATGATCTAACAGACTGCGGAGGAATGATACGCCCTTTTACAGGAATAACAAAAGTGCCAACTTTTGCTATTTCATCATCATTATCCATAGCTTGCAAGACTTTTGAGTATTCATCTTTGTACATGCGAGCGTCATTGAAGTAAGCTTCAACTCCTTTGAATGGATAGAGATCCGCAACTTCCTTTTGAACTTCTCCATTATCATCAACATATTTGAAACACTGATGAAGAGTCGAAGGAACGACATTATGTTCATGCAAGAATGGTCTCCCCAACAGAGCATTGTATGAGCAACCATGATTGTCGATGATGTAAAAAGTAACTTTAGTGCGAAGATCACCTATTTGAAATTTGAGGCGAATCTTGCCCAAAGGTTCACTTTTTCCTTGATTAAATCCCAAGATGGTAGTGATAGTGCTGGAAAGGCTATGTACAGGTATCTTCAGTGCGTCTAGCATAGCTTTTGGCATAATACTAAGAGCAGATCCTGGATCAATCAGGAGACGATCAACCTTCATAGAATCAATATATCCTGTATGATATAAAGGACGGTCATGTCGATTATCCTCTAGCAGCATATCGTCCTGCGTAAAGGTAATATTTGGAATAAATTCCAATACATTATGACAATGAGAAACAGGTTCAGTTTCCAATTTCTTGAGAAGAGTTAGGCAGGTTTCTGCTTGCAGCAGTGCTTCACTTAGAGTTTCTCGAGTCTCTTTAGAGAGGCGTAAGAGCTCGAAGATTGATAATTTAGCTGGGGTATTGGCTAGTTGAGCTAATATATCAAAATTATAAGGCTTTTCAAGTCCTGTAGGAGATGACTTCTTCAATGGTTTATCGAAGCGGACTTGTTGTTTGCCTTTGTCAGCTGCTGTTGGTTTAGAAGGAACTGTCTCAATAGGAACATTTAAAGGCTCTTCAGTAGAGACTGGTGTTGAAGCTGTAACCGGAGGGACGTCAGAAGTTTCTTCAGGAATCTCAGCATAATCTTTCAGATATATTTTTCCTGACCGAGTTCCAGCATGAACTTCAACTTCATATTCTGGTTCAAGGTCTATGGAAACCATGCTGTAATTCTTTATTTTGCTCTTGGTTTTTTATGTTTGATGAGAGCTTCATTCCAGAAACCAAGGCCAACACGAGATTGATTATGTCTCATAGTGATGGCCAAAGGTGCTCGGAGTCCCTTGCCTGAATTCAAACCAGGAGCAGTGGCTAGATCATAACCCATCTTCACCATCAATTCACGAGATTGTGAACTGTATAGATAAAAAGCAGGCTTGTACCTATCTTCAAATTGAGATACAGATTTTATTTCCGTAGGGAGTGAATTTCCTGCTGAGATAAAAGTAGAGGTTAGATAAAAATCGGGTGTGAAACTAGAAGTCACATTGCATGACTTAGTCTTCCCGAGCTTCTTTTTAGATGAGGAAGTCTTCCGAGGAGAAGAGGAAGACGTTTCAACTCCGTCATTAAATCCGGGTGAATCCACATGATCTTTCCCTTCTTAGTTGTGACAGGAACAAGTCCGTCATTCTGCGCTGGTGGGATGTTTACAACTTCGAGAGTTGCTTTGGGGATAGGAACAATCCCACTTTCCACCATTAAGGAGGGAAAGTCACCGAACTGCATTGAAATTACATTTGCTGTGACTGTTTTGTCTTTGGGTGTTAATGTCACAGCTCCTGATTTAATCATCTCTTGAATCTTCCCTTTTAATACATAGCAAGACCGGATTGTATGACCAAGCATTCTATGATATGGACAGTATTTTGGATGATCTGTCTTATTGGCTTCATCAGGCTTTTTAATTTCTGGTAGTTGAATCTTATTACCTTTGAGTAAGCATTCAAAGATACCCTGAACATCATCATCGTCGAAAGAATATTCTTCCTTCGGCCGAGGAGATCTCTGTTGTTGATTTGTTGGAGCTGGAGTAGCTTGGGTAGTCTTTACCTCTTGACTACTGCTTTGGAGATTGACTTCAAGAGCTTCTTTCCCTTTGCGATTGTTGGGTCGAGTACTATTGCTAGCACTCTGATTTGATTCCTTGGGAGCCATTTGTACCCCCAGACCCTTGAAGGTCTCAGCACTGACCTCGGCAGCTTTGGCACTGACAATAAAAGAAGGCCAATCTTGGAACTGAGTAGACCCTGTCCACATGCTGATAATTGGTAAGAGATTCGACTTGCAAGTGTCGATGGTAACAGCATCGGGAGTTCCGAGAGGCATTTTGAGGGCTTCTCTTCTGAATCTTTCAATGAAGTCCTCGGTGGTTTCATTATTTTTCTGTTTAATTCTTATGAGGGCTGACATGGTCATGTCGTTGAGCCCTTCATAGAATCGTTCAAGAAACATTTGCTTGAAACCGGCAAATGAGATAATGCACCCATCAGGGAGACTTCTATACCATTCATAAGCCGTTCCTTTGAGACATCCAATGAACATCCGAGTAAGGAGGGCGTCACTTGGTTGCAGTTGATCAGTCATTACTTCAAAATGATTAATGAACTGACTTGGGGAGGTTGTCCCATCGTAGAAAGAGATGGTCGGAGGTTTGTATTTTGGTGGATACGATACCTGCTTCCATTCTATCGGGTAAGGTTGCTTGATACCTAACCTTTGCAAACCATCCTTCTGTTTGAATGCCTCGAATTGTGTTCGGAGATTCTTTAACTCTTCAGAAACAATTCTAGAAGACTGGGGAGTTGTAACTTGTTGAGTGTAATTAGGAGGAGGGACTGCAGCATATGTACCACCCCCAGCTCCAGACTGACTTGGAGTGGGTTGTTCAGGAACATTAGATTGTACCCCCGAAATAGTAGAGGGTTCCGGGTTTGGAACAACAGGAGTATTTAATATAACTGGAGGAGCTGTCTGTTGGACTTGCTGAGTTTGATGCTGAGCTTGCATAAGAGTGTGCATAGCATTCAACGTATCTGCCATAGCTCGTAACTGTTGTTCTAAGGAAAAAATCCTTTGTTCGTGAGCTTCGGTGCTAGTTGAAGGTTCATGATCGCCCTCTGCCATGTAAGTGGTAATCATTCGAGGAATAGATGATGAAACAGTCTGTTCTGAATCATCACTGTGTGAATCAGTATCTTTCCCAGGGCTTTTTACGGAAGTCAATACTAGAAAATTGGACTCTCCAAGGAAGTCTTCTGTGATCTCCGGATTACCACTTGGATGAGAAGAAGAAGAGGCTCTGGTCAAGGCTCCGGTCCTGGACCGGGTGCCGAGATAAACACCATCTTCAGAGTCTGATATAGCATCAGACCGTATGCTACCCCCAATATTTCTGGAGGTCATGTTGACAGAAGCATAAAGAGGTTCATCTTCATCCAACATTGGTTCATATTGAATCCGTTCGAAAACAGATTGTCTTTTTGGTGAACAACAACATTGAATTACAACTCGAGGTTGGAAGTTGCAACCATGCTTTTCATGGCAAATATGAGCAATATCATAGCCTGATGGAGTGTCAATTCTCTGTTTATTTTGCAAATATTCCCGGAGATCTGTAGGAACAGATTGGAAAGTACTTGAAGATAGTTTCTGTGTAGAAACTTATCTTTTGTTCTTCTGTCTTCTTGGTTCCTGATTGTATAAAGACTGATTAATTTGAGCCACATAGTTCTTGGCATATTCTGCATCAGGGTCTAATATACTTGTCTCAGTGGAACCGAACCGATTCTGATTAAGCTTGTTACGAAGATCCGTAGGAGATTTGACTTTGATATCAGTCTTGGATACTTGTAATTTGCCTTTCTCAGACCGAGAAATTTTGAGAGAAGGAAGATGAGTATTATTCCGACTAGGAGTCGGTAATAATCTATCTTTGGAGGAATTAGCCAAAAGGCGTTTTCCATTGTTTGATCTAGTAAGAGTACTAGTCAAATTAACTCCAGAGGTAAAGACCTTAGGAGTAGAGGAGTTGACTAAAGAGTCTTTCTCCTTGGTTGGCACAAGATGTGCAAGTTGAGGGGAAATCATTTGTATGTTCTGTGGAAGAGAACCCCCAGCCTGATTTTGAGAAACAGTCAAAGGACTATATCTGTTAGCATACGCTGACTTCAGTTTGGACTTCTGGTTATACGCTGCCTTTTTATTAGCATATGCTGGCTTTGGCTTAGCGTACGCTGCCTGATGTTGGCTTTTGTACGCTGCCTTTGCCGTACACTGCCCTTTGAATGCCATACGTTCAGAGTCATCAATGGCTAAAGAGCTGACTGCTGTCGTAAGAATAGAGGGAGAAGGGACGTTGACATGTTCAGAGATGGTTTTCCTTGTACACGCTGACTTGGTTAAAGAACCAACTTTGTCAGTGTGACTAGGAGAAGCCACTGTTGCCGTGTTCCGAGAAGCCGAAGTGTGCTTCATGGAAGTTGAAGACGTGTTCTTGTCAACATGAGAAGTGACAGAAGCGTCTCGGACTGCTGCAGAAGACTTAGGGACATAGACGGAGCGTCCCTTCTTCTTGGCAGCAGGAAGAGCGGAGGAAGCAGTGCGGCCCTCCTTCGCCTTGAGCATTTCTTCATAAGCCGATTGGTCGAATTGTACAACCATCGTCTTCTTTGTCAAGCCGATCGACGAAGTATCGTATTGAGTTGTTGCTATCTCATTGGAGGAGACAGCTTTCCCCAGCAGAGTCGCCAATTTGTTTTCCATAAATAAATTTACTTTATTTATTTTGTATCTGAGAAAATTACAACTGTAGGAATCTAATCTAGAAGACGATTACTTTATCCTTTGGACGATGCGATGAAGAATACTCGAACTTTGAAGAACTTGGACAGCAACTGGGCAATCTCTCTGTTCTCTCTGAAATTGACTGTAGTGTCTGATGAAGATGAAGAAACTCTTTTTTTATAGAGTTCAGGATAACTGTCCTTAAGCATACGCTCAGGTAGTTACTTGACGTTTGCATAACTGCAGGGACGCGTGGCTAATTCTGATGGAGACACATTAGCATGCGGTTGAAAGTAGTGGAGCATGTTCAGGAGAGATTGATGGCATGGATGCCACGTTGCATAACTTCTAGAGAAATGGATAATTGATACAGGACACGTGAGAACGTGTGTTGACTGTAATCCTGGATATGGTTGCTGTAATACGCTGCCTCGTTGAAGGAGAGTTATACGCTGACTTGGATGATATAGAAACAAAATAAAGCTGATACGCTTACTGGAGAAGAAAGGAGTCGTACGCTCACTTGATGAGGAAGGAGTCGTATAGACTTCATACGCTCACTGAAGAAGGAAGGAGTCGTATAGACTTCATACGCTCACTGAAGAAGGAAGGAGTCGTATAGACTTCATACGCTCACTGAAGAAATGGCCACGTGGCCATCATCAATCTTCTCTGATACGCCATATCTTCAAAATAACTGTCAAAAGATTTTCTCGAGCGTCGTGACTGCAGATATGACGGCTGACAGACTGTCAGTAATAATAACTTTGCATTAATGATCTGCTGAGCTATCCTCGTAAAAGACAAAACCAACTCTTCGAATACATATACGACGGTTGCTCTTTTCATGACAACTATCTTTGCACGAAAGACGAGACGTCAGATTCATTCTTCATTTAATATATGCTGTGCCGCCACTTTAAGAAGAAATAATAAAATATCCACTAAGCGTATGGCTTTTGATAAGCGTATGGCCTTGAGCGTATGACAGCGTGTCATAATTTTCCACATCCTACAGTTGTACCACAAAGTTGTGTGTCGTATGTAGAACACGGACGTGCGTGATTGGCTGGCCACCAGTACGTACAAGCCGTGCGATAGGAATAACCGCTAATAGAGATTGCATGCTAGTTTGACTTAGCGGTTATAGTGGTTTTGTGTTATGGATACAACACAGTAGGCATTGGACGGGGAGGACAATTCTGCGGAACGTCATGCTCTTACTGATGGGGCCTCTGGTGCCCAAGGGGGACTACGCCAATCCTATTTAGCCAGGGCCCATGCATAGGAAGGATTGTTCTTAACAACATATCACTTAGAACGGTTAGGCACCTAATCCGTAGGTACGAGTACTTTTGGTTTGGGTACTTGTATCTGACCGTGGCTTGGAACAGTAACTTGTCGCGGATTAGTTCGTCACATCTTGTCCTTGTTTGGTTGTAGGTGTGACTTACTACTTCGATGAGAAGGTATTGAACCGTGTTGGGGTCCGGATACCATATTGGATTCATAGCATAGAAATATACGTCACCGTGAATTAGTTTACCATCTTCTGTCCTTGTTTGGTTGGGGTGATGGTACGCTCGTTCAATAGGTGTGTATTGGACCATGTTATAAATTCAATTGACTTATTTATTTGAGCAATATTTATTCAGTTTATATGGCATGATATTATGTGTCTTGTTACGTCCCTCTAAGGACCTGGTTATCTCGCCAGGTATGTGCTATTGTCTTTTGTAGGTGTTCTAGCCATGGCCATGATCATCTCTACTTCCCGAGGATGATTGCACTTTGATCGTCTTCGCATCGCTCGCCAAACTCTTTCTTTTGTATTGTATTTCTTTTCATCGTTTGTATTGGATTTATCTCCGCCCAACTACATGTACCAAATGACAATTTCATAGTTGATTATATGAGATCTCCTATTCATTTATTTTGTCTGGATGAGATTAGTTATGGTTCTACTGCATTTTACAGCTTATGTACTCATACGAGTATTTCATACATTGGAGTATACTTCGTATGAATACAGCTGGCATGTCTACGTTCCTAGTCCTACGTATTTTGGGACTGGAGTGTTACATATTTTTGTGGTGGCCCATGCAGGTCAAGATAAATTGTTTGGTTACTTTACCGTACCAAGCAAGCCTGCGTATAGGATTAGAAGTCTAGGGTCCCATCCACATACTTGACTCTTTCCTAGATTTTATCTACCGTTTGACTCATCGACTGCATCTTGCTTGATTCCTCCTATCATTATTCTTATCTTCCCTTCGTGCTTATTAGAGAGTGACCCTACTAGTTGGATGTCCCAAAACACCTTAGCTTAATTCTTTTAAGTTGGGTAGAACACCCCATGACCCGTGTCACGCCCCAGAACCAGAATACTGAAGAGCGGGGGTGCACATAGCCAGCTACGTATATCGAAATGGCATCCACCTCGCTATACGGTCACGACTGTCTAGATATGAGGGTTTACTACAAGCCAACAGTCTCTTAAGGTCAAGCCTATTGTCTCAATCTTAAGCAAGTAATATAATCACAAGATGTTTGACCACCAAATATACAATAAAAGGCGTCCCAAATATTACATATCAGCTGATCATGAAGCTAGTCGTACAAAATGCTAGGACTAGCAAGAGTTAAGTCATACATGATCAACCCTAGGATTTGTTAATCATGTTTACAGCCCGTAGGCAGACAGTAAGTAAAGTGCATCGAGCTAACAGGTGCTCGTCGGCTAAACGCCTCAAAAGAATAAATTTACAATAGAGTGAGCGAAACAAAATAGAAAACCCACTCGTAGCCCGGGTTTCTTCTAGTTGCCACCATCGGACTGGAGGTTCGGTAGATCCTCGGGTGCTGTTCCAAAATCTGGCCACACAAAACCAGCTGGGTCAAACCCCAGAAAGAGCAAGTGCCACAAAGGAGGCCACAAAATAAGAACAAAAGCCAGCATATCAGAACATAAGAAAATAATTACATAATAAAGACAATTATTAAGAAGAAACCTGGCAGGTGATATACGATGAGATAACCATGGGACTCTTCAGATAACCAGGTTACAACCCGTAAACCAAACAAGGATCGGGGTTGTAACCCTTCGTCTGAACGGAACTTGGTTTCTCCCACGATTTATCGGCGAGATAAAATACAAGAAATCTGGACCTGCAATTAATCATGATTAAGGTAAAGCACGAGTAGTCATGTCATGTCATAACCTTGTACAGAATCAGGACAGGACAAGCGGGACTAGACTCCATCCAATCAATCACGGCCAAGCAAGTACTACGGCTTACTACTTAACTAACTAGGATTATCACAAGCCTAATTACTAACAAGATGCAAGTGAGAATTTCTCAGTCCCAAGCCCTGCAGACTATCCAGTTATCCTTCTGCGGGTTGAGAGTTATAGGTGGGTACATCGCCCGGGAGACAAATGTACCCTTAGGTGACTTAGAGGGTGCAACACGCGACGGTGTGCTGGAAATGTGCTCTACTCGTCGGCAAGCTACAAGTCCAATTAAGAGCGCCCAGATAACAAGATTGCCTGTGACTGGAAATTCTCCATGAACTACACTTTGATCTAGTCATTAGCCTGATCCATATTCAGTGTGAATCCCTGACCGTGGGAACCAGGGAGTCACGTCCTAGACATGATGCAAGACAAGACAAGTGGATTGCACAAGCAAGCAAGCAGGAACACCCACGGTGTCAAGTTGATTATACAAGTCAAGTTAGCCGTCGCAACAGCATCAAGTCAAGTCAGGATTACAAGTTACAAGTTACAAGTTACAGGTTACAAGTCAAGTCAGGTACAAGTCAAGAGTGCGCCGCCACGGGCCACTATCAAGTTATCAAGTATCAAGATTAATCATGTCAAGGTACTTGTCAGGAGTGCGTCACGACGGGCCACTATCAGGTTAGGATGGTCATGTCAGGAGTGCACCACTACGGGTCACTGCCGTGTTATGCTAGTTCCTTGTCATACTATGCCATGTACAATAGTCATTCCAAACATATTAAGTAAAATCAAGCTCATGACAAAAGGCGTAAGGATATAAAATGGGCGTAAAATATCTAATAAAATATCAATATACAGGGCTATGGAAGAGCCAAGCTTAGAGAAATAAAACCAAAACTCCAAGAGCCAATGGATTGCGCAAGGGGTCAGGGAGTTGGATTGTGCAGGTGTCAACTGCGCAGGGTGCCAAGTGCGCAGGGGCACAGGGCGCATGAACAGACTGCGCAGGGGTGGATTGCGCAGGAGCAGACTGCGCAGGAGTGAACTGCGCATGGGTGGATTGCGCAGAGGTGGATTGCGCAAGGGTGGATTACGCAAGGGTGGCTTGCGCCAGCGCAATCCAGTGCAGCGCAAAGCACTGGCTGAGGTCATGCACAATCGGCCCTGCGCTAAAGAGCACAGGCCGGGGGTGCACAACCGGCCATGCGCTAAAGAGCGCAAGGCAGAGGGATGTTCTTCCTGGCCGAGAGCAGGTCCAAGAACACCAAGAACTTCAATTCTTCATAACTTTGTCAAATCAAAACCAAATCTAGATTTTCAAAGTTCTAACTTGACTAAAATCGAATTCTCTTCCACATGGAAGCATCAAAACATGCAAAAATCAAAGTTTAATAGATCAAAACCAAGGATTTTTGAAAATGGTTAAAACCTAGATTTAGAAGAATGAAAGCTCCAAATCACAAAATGTCAAGTTCTAAAGTTAATCTCCATGGCCTAATCTAGCTAATGGACAAATAAAAAGTGGTGCTTATTTGATGGCAAGGTACACTTGCCTATGGGTGTTGGTGAGTTGTGTAGAGGAAGGAAGAAGAAGGAGATGGAGAAGTAAATGAAAAATAAAGAGGAGAGAGAAAAGTTAGGTGGGATTTAATGGAGGTGGGTTGTGTTGTGTTGAGGGTGGAGTGTAGGTTAAAGTGCTCCTCTCATGATAAACAAACCCAAACCAAACCCTCTCCACAAAATAAAACCAAGCTAAGTCAAAACCCACTTTACGAGAAAACCCAAAATCTGCAACTCAAGCCAGAAATACAATTACAGGCCAGAATCTGAGAAAATAAAATACAGATCCATGATACATGCAGGCTTAACCAAAAATACGTATTCAGAATATGGGTGTTACAACTCTACCCACCTTAAAAGAATTCCGTCCTCGGAATTTAATCAAGGAGCTAGAGAGACAAGGACAAGTCATACTATTCACATGCAAGCTATACTAAGCAGTCAATCAAACAATCACGCATGCAAGCAAGGACGGAAGGCATAAGGCATAAGGAAGACATTATACCTTATGAGTCAAACAGGTAGGGATATCACGATCGGATGTTATCCTCACGCTCCCACGTTTGACTCTCCCAAGGAGTGATGAACTCAAGCAACAGGAACTAAACTGATAGTCTTGCGCTTGAGGTCTCTCCCCTTGGTCAAATAGGGACACGGTCCTCTCCTCATACGAAAAGGTTGGTACCAATAACCGTTTTTGAATGATCTAGGACATGGCTCGGGCCCGGGATATACCGTTGTAATTAGGACACATGAAATAATGACACGTGTCCCGTATAACAACGGCGGAAAGCAAGACAATAGGACACAGATACCTCTTTGCCGAGTCGGGATCTGGGCCTGGGCCAGGGCGAACTGCTCAGGCCTCTGTTGCTAGAAGACTTGAGCCTGAGGCGGCAATGGCCTCGGAGGCTGGTACTGCTGCTGAAACACTTGGGCCTGAGGCGGCAATGGCCTCCGCAATGGATACTGCTGTTGCTGCTGTACTGGTGCTGGTGCTGGTCCTCTTACCGAAGGACTAGTCTGGGCCGACGAGGAGGGACCGGCTCTATTCGGACAGGACCCTATCATGTGGTCCGGTGCTCCACAAGCCAAGCACAATCCCTGTGCTCTGCGACACTCCGAAATAACGTGCCCTGGCTTTCCACAATGAGTGCAGCCCATTGCGGAAGACTGCTTCTGCTTTTGTTGCTGAGGGAATGTGACCGACGTCACTGAGGCCGCCTGCCTCGGAGTTCCAATTGTCAAGGCCCTGACTGCTGGGGCTGGTGCTGTCGACTGGGTCATCTGGCCGTGAGATCGCTTCCGACCTCCGGTCCTGTCCACGATCCTGTGGGAGGTATACTCGTGCCTCCTGGCTGCCCTCAATACTGCATCAAAAGTCTGATGTTCAAACTGTTCCACTGCTAACAAAATCTTAAGGTGGAGCCCTTGCTGGAACCGCTGGCTCTATCAAACTCGGTCGCCACCAAAGTGGGAGCAAACCGACTAAGCCTGGAGAACTCGGCCGCATAACCTTCGACCGTCCTGCCTCCTTGCTTCAGATTGGTGAACTTGGTCTGTAGATCGTACCGAGCCACCGCATCGAAGTACTTAGTCTGGAATCTCTCTCTGAATAGTGCCCATGGAATTGGGGCCACTAATCCTATGGCCTGTGCTGCCCACCAGCTGCGGGCAAGATCCAATAACTGTAAACGCACCACGGCCACCTTCTCGTCCTCCGGGGTCTTGGCTGCCTCTAGAATGACTTCAGTATCCTGGAGCCATGCATCAGCAGCAATAGCATCTTCGCTGCCGTCAAAGAATGGAGGGTTCAGACGCTTGAAACTGTTCGCTGTACTATTCTTTGGATGACCGCCTCTGTTCAGAGCATCTTCCACTGCCTGGTGTAAGGCATCTCCTCGGCGATCTTGGGAAGCTAACAATGATCTGATGAGACCCACCAAAGTGCCATCATCAGGCTCTGCAGACTGGACTGGCTGAACTGGCGGCTCTCCTCCAGTACGTACGACTCGGGAGGCTACTCCAGAATGTTGGGCTTGATCTCCGAGCTGCTGATCCACGGGAGGTGCTCCACCTTGCTGATCGACGGGGTCAGGTACAGTGCCGCTGAAGAAGATGACACAGGGAAAACAATAAGGAAGGACCAGGACAGATCAATGATACAAGCAATGTGATCAGGTCGAGATTCTCAGGAATTTGAAGATACGAGCAGAGATCAAGGACGAATATTGATTGAGACATCTATTCGGTAAACCCTCACATTTCTTGAATGCCAAGACCTGCATGAGCCACCACTTAAACCATGTCATGCCCCAGAACCAGATTACTGAAGAGCGGGGGTGCACATAGCCAGCTACGTATATCGAAATGGCATCCACATCGCTATACGGTCACGACTGTCTAGATATGAGGGTTTACTACAAGCCAACAGTCTCTTAAGGTCAAGCCTATTATCTGAATCTTAAGCAAGTAATATAATCACAAGATGTTTGACCACCAAATATACAATAAAAGGCGTCCCAAATATTACATATCAGCTGATCATGAAGCTAGTCGTACAAAATGCTAGGACTAGCAAGAGTTAAGTCATACATGATCAACCCTAGGATTTGTTAATCATGTTTACAGCCCGTAGGCAGACAGTAAGTAAAGTGTATCGAGCTAACAGATGCTCGTCGGCTAAATGCCTCAAAAGAATTAATTTATAATAGAGTGAGCGAAACAAAATAGAAAACCCACTCGTAGCCCGGGTTTCTTCTAGTTGCCACCATCGGGCTGGAGGTTCGGTAGATCCTCGGGTGCTGCTCCAAAATCTGGCCACACAAAACCAGCTGGGTCAAACCCCAGAAAGAGCAAGTGCCACAAAGGAGGCCACAAAATAAGAACAAAAGCCAGCATATCAGAACATAAGAAAATAATTACATAATAAAGACAATTATTAAGAAGAAACCTGGCAGCTGATATACGATGAGATAACCATGGGACTCTTCAGATAACCAGGTTACAACCCGTAAACCAAACAAGGACCGGGGTTGTAACCCTTCGTCTGAACGGAACTTGGTTTCTCCCACCATTTATCGGCGAGATAAAATACAAGAAATCTGGACCTACAATTAATCATGATTAAGGTAAAGCACGAGTAGTCATGTCATGTCATAACCTTGTACAGGATCAGGACAGGACAAGCGGGACTAGACTCCATCCAATCAATCACGGCTAAGCAAGTACTACGGATTACTACTTAACTAACTAGGATTATCACAAGCCTAATTACTAACAAGATGCAAGTGAGAATTTCCCAGTCCCAAGCCCTGCAGACTATCCAGTTATCCTTCTGCGGGTTGAGAGTTATAGGTGGGTACATCGCCCGGGAGACAAATGTACCCTTAGGTGACTTAGAGGGTGCAACACGCGACGGTGTGCTGGAAATGTGCTCTACTCGTCGGCAAGCTACAAGTCCAATTAAGAGCGCCCAGATAACAAGATTGCCTGTGACTGGAAATTCTTCATGAACTACACTTTGATCTAGTCATTAGCCTGATCCATATTCAGTGTGAATCCCTGACCGTGGGAACCAAGGAGTCACGTCCTAGACATGATGCAAGACAAGACAAGTGGATTGCACAAGCAAGCAAGAAGGAACACCCGCGGTGTCAAGTTGATTATACAAGTCAAGTTAGCCGTCACAACAGCATCAAGTCATGTCAGGATTACATGTTACAAATTACAAGTTACAGGTTACAAGTCAAGTCAGGTACAAGTCAAGAGTGCGCCGCCACGGGCCACTATCAAGTTATCAAGTATCAAGATTAATCATGTCAAGGTACTTGTCAGGAGTGCACCACGACGGGCCACTATCAGGTCAGGATGGTCATGTCAGGAGTGCACCACTACGGGTCACTGTCGTGTTATGCTAGTTCCTTGTCATACCATGCCATGTACAATAGTCATTCCAAACATATTAAGTAAAATCAAGCTCATGACAAAAGGCGTAAGGATATAAAATGGGCGTAAAATATCTAATAAAATATCAATATACAGGGCTATGGAAGAGCCAAGCTTAGAGAAATAAAACCAAAACTCCAAGAGCTAATGGATTGCGCAAGGGGTCAGGGAGTTGGATTGCGCAGGTGTCAGCTGCGCAGGGTGCCAAGTGCGCAGGGGCACAGGGCGCATGAACAGACTGCGCAGGAGTGAACTGCGCAGGGGTGGATTGTGTAGGAGCAGACTGCGCAGGAGTGAACTGCACATGGGTGGATTGCGCAGAGGTGGATTACGCAAGGGTGGATTGCGCAAGGGTGGCTTGCGCCAGCGCAATCCAGCGCAGCGCAAAGCACTGGCTGAGGTCATGCGCAATCGGCCCTGCGCTAAAGAGCACAGGCCGGGGGTGCGCAACCGGCTATGCGCTAAAGAGCGCAAGGCAGAGGGATGTTCTTCCTGGCCGAGAGCAGGTCCAAGAACACCAAGAACTTCAATTCTTCATAACTTTGTCAAATTAAAACCAAATCTAGATTTTCAAAGTTCTAACTTGACTAAAATCGAATTCTCTTCCACATGGAAGCATCAAAACATGCAAAAATCAAAGTTTAATAGATCAAAACCAAGGATTTTCGAAAATGGTTAAAACCTAGATCTAGAAGAATGAAAGCTCCAAATCACAAAATGTCAAGTTCTAAAGTTAATCTCCATGGCCTAATCTAGCTAATGGACAAATAAAAAGTGGTGCTTATTTGATGGCAAGGTGCACTTGTCTATGGGTGTTGGTGAGTTGTGTAGAGGAAGGAAGAAGAAGGAGATGGAGAAGTAAATGAAAAATAAAGAGGAGAGAGAAAAGTTAGGTGGGATTTAATTGAGGTGGGTTGTGTTGTGTTAAGGGTGGAGTGTAGGTTAAAGTGCTCCTCTCATGATAAACCAACCCAAACCAAACCCTCTCCACAAAATAAAACCAAGCTAAGTCAAAACCCACTTTACGAGAAAACCCAAAATCTGCAAGTCAAGCCAGAAATACAATTACAGGCCAGAATCTGAGAAAATAAAATACAGATCCATGATACATGCAGGCTTAACCAAAAATATGTATTCAGAATATGGGTGTTACAACTCTACCCACCTTAAAAGAATTCCGTCCTCAAAATTTAATCAAGGAGCTAGAGAGACAAGGACAAGTCATACTATTCACATGCAAGCTATACTAAGCAGTCAATCAAACAATCACGCATGCAAGCAAGGACGGAAGGCATAAGGCATAAGGAAGATATTATACCTTATGAGTCAAACAGGTAGGGATATCGCGATCGGATGTCATCCTCACGCTCCCACGTTTGACTTTCCCAAGGAGCGATGAACTCAAGCAACAGGAACTAAACTGATAGTCTTGCGCTTGAGGTCTCTCCTCTTGGTCAAATAGGGACACGGGCCTCTCCTCATACGAAAAGGTTGGTACCAATAACCGTTTTCGAATGATCTAGGACATGGCTCGGGCCCGGGATATACCGTTGTAATTAGGACACATGAAACAATGACACGTGTCTCGTATAACAACGGCGGAAAGCAAGACAATAGGACACAGATACCTCTTTGCCGAGTCGGGATCTGGGCCTGGGCCAGGGCGAACTGCTGAGGCCTCTGTTGCTGGAAGACTTGAGCCTGAGGCGGCAATGGCCTCGGAGGCTGGTACTGCTGCTGAAACACTTGGGCCTGAGGCGGCAATGGCCTCCGTAATGGATACTGCTATTGCTGTTGTACTAGTGCTGGTGCTGGTCCTCTTACCGAATGACTAGTCTGGGCCGACGAGGAGGGACCGACTCTATTCGGACAGGACCCTATCATGTGGTCCGGTGCTCTACAAGCCAAGCACAATCCCTGTGCTCTGCGACACTCCGAAATAACGTGCCCTGGCTTTCCACAATGAGTGCGCCCATTGCGGAAGACTGCTTCTGCTTCTGTTGCTGAGGGAACGTGATCGACGTCACTAAGGCCGCCTGCCTCGGAGTTCCAATTGTCAAGGCCCTGACTGCTGGGGCATGTGCTGTCGACTGGGTCATCTGGCCGTGAGATCACTTCCGACCTCCGATCTTGTCCACGATCCTGTGGAAGGTATACTCGTGCCTCCTGGCTGCCCTCAATACTGCATCAAAAGTCTGATGTTCAAACTGTTCCACTGCTAACAAAATCTCAAGGTGGAGCCCTTGCTGGAACCGCTGGGCTCTATCAAACTCGGTCGCCACCAAAGTGGGAGCAAACCGACTAAGCCTGGAGAACTCGGCCGCATATCCTTCGACCGTCCTGCCTCCTTGCTTCAGATTGGTGAACTTGGTCTGTAGATCGTACCGAGCCACCGTATCGAAGTACTTAGTCTGGAATCTCTCTCTGAATAGTTCCCATGGAATTGGGGCCACTAATCCCATAGCCTGTGCTGCCCACCAGCTGCGGGCAAGATCCAATAACTGTAAACGCACCACGGCCACCTTCTCGTCCTCCGTGGTCTTGGCTGCCTCTAGAATGACTTCAGTATCCTGGAGCCATGCATTAGCAGCAATAGCATCTTCGCTGCCGTCAAAGAATGGAGGGTTCAGACGCTTGAAACTGTTCGCTGCACTATTCCTTGGATGACCGCCTCTGTTCAGAGCATCTTCTACTACCTGGTGCAAGGCATCTCCTCAGCGATCTTGAAAAGCTAACAATGATCTGATGAGACCCACCAAAGTGCCATCATCAGGCTCTACAGACTGGACTGGCTGAACTGGCGGCTCTCCTCCAGTAGGTACGACTCGGGAGGCTACTCCGGAGTGTTAGGCTTGATCTCCGGGCTGCTGATCCACAGGAGGTGCTCCACCTTGCTGATCGGCGGGGTCAGGTACAGTGCCGCTAAAGAAGACGACACAGGGAAAACAATAAGGAAGGACCAGGACAGATCAATGATACAAGCAATGTGATCAGGTCGAGATTCTCGGGATTTGAAGATACGAGCAGAGATCAAGGACGAATATTGATTGAGACATCTATTCGGTAAACCCTCACATTTCTTGAATGCTAAGACCTGTATGGGCCACCACTTAAACCATGTCACGCCCCAGAACCAGAATACTGAAGAGCGGAGGTGCACATAGCCAGCTACGTATATCGAAATGGCATCCACCTCACTATACGGTCACGGCTGTCTAGATATGAAGGTTTACTACAAGCCAACAGTCTCTTAAGGTCAAGCCTATTGTCTCAATCTTAAGCAAGTAATATAATCACAAGATATTTGACCACCAAATATACAATAAAAGGCATCCCAAATATTACATATCAGCTGATCATGAAGCTAGTCGTACAAAATGCTAGGACTAGCAAGAGTTAAGTCATACATGATCAACCCTAGGATTTATTAATCATGTTTACAGCCCGTAGGCAGACAGTAAGTAAAGTACATCGAGCTAACAGGTGCTCGTCGGCTAAACGCCTCAAAAGAATAAATTTATAATAGAGTGAGCGAAATAAAATAGAAAACCCACTCGTAGCCCTGGTTTCTTCTAGTTGCCACCATCGGGCTGGAGGTTCGGTAGATCCTCGGGTGCTGCTCCAAAATCTGGCCACACAAAACCAGCTGGGTCAAACCCCAGAAAGAGCAAGTGCCACAAAGGAGGCCACAAAATAAGAACAAAAGCCAGCATATCAGAACATAAGAAAATAATTACATAATAAAGACAATTATTAAGAAGAAACCTGGCAGGTGATATACGATGAGATAACCATGGGACTCTTCAGATAACCAGGTTACAACCCGTAAACCAAACAAGGACCGGGGTTGTAACCCTTCGTCTGAACGGAACTTGGTTTCTCCCACCATTTATCGGCGAGATAAAATACAAGAAATCTGGACCTGCAATTAATCATGATTAAGGTAAAGCACGAGTAGTCATGTCATGTCATAACCTTGTACAGGATCAGGACAGGACAAGCGGGACTAGACTCCATCCAATCAATCACGGCCAAGCAAGTACTACGGCTTACTACTTAACTAACTAGGATTATCACAAGCCTAATTACTAACAAGATGCAAGTAAGAATTTTCCAGTCCCAAGCCCTGCAGACTATCCAGTTATCCTTCTGCGGGTTGAGAGTTATAGGTGGGTACATCGCCCGGGAGATAAATGTACCCTTAGGTGACTTAGAGGGTGCAACACGCGACGGTGTACTGGAAATGTGCTCTACTCGTCGGCAAGCTACAAGTCCAATTAAGAGCGCCCATATAACAAGATTGCCTGTGACTGGAAATTCTCCATGAACTACACTTTGATCTAGTCATTAGCCTGATCCATATTCAGTGTGAATCCCTGACCGTAGGAACCAGGGAGTCACGTCCTAGACATGATGCAAGACAAGACAAGTGGATTGCACAAGCAAGCAAGCAGGAACACCCACGGTGTCAAGTTGATTATACAAGTCAAGTTAGCCGTCGCAACAGCATCAAGTCAAGTTAGGATTACAAGTTACAAGTTACAGGTTACAAGTCAAGTCAGGTACAAGTCAAGAGTGCGCCGCCACGGGCCACTATCAAGTTATCAAGTATCAAGATTAATCATGTCAAGGTACTTGTCAGGAGTGCGCCACGACGGGCCACTATCAGGTCAGGATGGTCATGTCAGGAGTGCACCACTACGGGTCACTGCCGTGCTATGCTAGTTCCTTGTCATACCGTACCATGTACAATAGTCATTCCAAACATATTAAGTAAAATCAAGCTCATGACAAAAGGCGTAAGGATATAAAATGGGCGTAAAATATCTAATAAAATATCAATATACAGGGCTATGGAAGAGCCAAGCTTAGAGAAATAAAACCAAAACTCCAAGAGCCAATGGATTGCGCAAGGGGTCAGGGAGTTCGATTGTGCAGGTGTCAGCTGCGCAGGGTGCCAAGTGCGCAGGGGCACAGGGCGCATGAACAGACTGCGCAGGAGTGAACTGCGCAGGGGTAGATTGCGCAGGAGCAGACTGCGCAGGAGTGAACTGCGCATGGGTGGATTGCGCAGAGGTGGATTGCGCAAGGGTTGATTGCGCAAGGGTGGCTTGCGCCAGCACAATCCAGCGCAGCACAAAGCACTGGCTGAGGTCATGCACAATCGGCCCTGCGCTAAAGAGCACAGGTCGGGGGTGCGCAACCGGCCATGCGCTAAAGAGCGCAAGGCAGAGGGATGTTCTTCCTGGCCGAGAGCAGGTCCAAGAACACCAAGAACTTCAATTCTTCATAACTTTGTCAAATCAAAACCAAATCTAGATTTTCAAAGTTCTAACTTGACTAAAATCGAATTCTCTTCCACATGGAAGCATCAAAACATGCAAAAATCAAAGTTTAATAGATCAAAACCAAGGATTTTTGAAAATGGTTAAAACCTAGATCTAGAAGAATGAAAGCTCCAAATCACAAAATGTCAAGTTCTAAAGTTAATCTCCATAGCCTAATCTAGCTAATGGACAAATAAAAAGTGGTACTTATTTGATGGCAAGGTGCACTTGCCTATGGGTGTTGGTGAGTTGTGTAGAGGAAGGAAGAAGAAGGAGATGGAGAAGTAAATGAAAAATAAAGAGGAGAGAGAAAAGTTAGGTGGGATTTAATGGAGGTGGGTTGTGTTGTGTTGAGGGTGGAGTGTAGGTTAAAGTGCTCCTCTCATGATAAACCAACCCAAACCAAACCCTCTCCACAAAATAAAACCAAGCCAAGTCAAAACCCACTTTACGAGAAAGCCCAAAATCTGCAAGTCAAGCCAGAAATACAATTACAGGCCAGAATCTGAGAAAATAAAATACAGATCCATGATACATGCAGGCTTAACCAAAAAACATATTCAGAATATGGGTGTTACAACCCGACACACTCTTGACCATTAAGGAGAATATAAATAGTATTATCTAGACCATAGAGACTAGAGGAATTTAACCTATTTGGTCAACCAAGCCTTGGTCAATAAAACCGTAGAATGATGGAATAGGAATAAACAAGACATAGATCCTTATGACTCTTAGACTATTCATATTTGTTTTTTTAATCTACCATCGTGCATATGTTCTACTATCTAGACTAATTATGCTAATATAGCCTAGTTTTGCAAGCTCAATTCTTTATCAAGCTTGTTCATGACATATGCTATTGAGCGCTCACTAGCCTATTGTCTAATCCGAACTGGTGCATAATGGTCTGATCAACCAAGTGCACTTTGGTTCGCTTTTATCTATCGTTCTACGTGGATGGGGACATAGCTAAACTTGCCCCTAGAATCCCATCCACGACTGCCTTGACAATTCCTTTGAAATTATTCGATCGTCTTTGAATCACGTATTCGTATTCGATAACGCCTCCTTCGAACTCTATATTGCTTTTGCCTTCATCTATTTTAGGAGGGCAAAGACGTTATACTAGAACTTCTCTAGCCTTCCTATCGGCTATGACTATTCTCACTCTATGTTGCTATATCTTAATCTTAAACTACTCGGCCCTATCAAGGCCCTCCAATCGCTTAATTTAAGCGAATCTATTTCGTTCTCTTAATCGTGACCCTCATTCATTACCCACGACCATACCGTATTATTTTATCTATGATCTAGATCGCGATTTCTTATGGCAAGATTTTGTTATTGATTGTTCCCCATCGATACCCCTTGTGTCTTCTCACCCCCTACGAATTCTTAATTTCGAGGACAAAATTCTTTTAAGTTGGGTAGGATGTAAAACCCCTAAATTTTTACTATATTTTTATCAATTTTGGTATTGATTTAAAATTTTGTATTGTACGTCACGTAGTCGTATTGTACGTCGTGTGCGGAAGTTCATTTTTCGAATTTGCTCGACGAGTACGAATATGTGCTAGCATACATATTTTAGAAAAATATTTTCTATCATTTATAGTTTCAAAATAATATACATAATAATTATTTTGTTATCGTACCAAAGTTTTCAAATTATTATTTTATTTATTATTTATAAAAAATCTTTCGTGAAAAACAGTTATTACTAGTAAATAATATTATTCGCGTATACATTATATTTTATAAATATTTATTGAGTTTAATTGTAAATAATAATGTATTTTCGAAATTATTATTTTAATATTTTTAGAAAACATATTTTAAAATTTTTGTAGCAATTTAAAACTTGATTTGATTTATGGATGTGTTTTAAATAGTAGATTAATATCTATATTTGGAATTTGATTTATCCTATTTGAATTTAAACTAAAATTTAATTAGATTTAAATTGGATTTGTATTTGGATTTGGATTTGATTGAATTTAAATTAAATTATGAATTATCTATTTTTGGGTTTTAAATATTTCTAATCCTATTCAAATGGGAATTCCCACATCCTATAAATAGGCATGTACTCCTCCATAATATTTTCTCCACAAATCCTTCCACAAAAATTTCCACCACTCACGTGCATCGTGTCCATGTTCCCATATCCATAATTTTATTCCATCTTTTATATATAAATTTATTTCTCCGTGTCGACAACCCCGAGACGATCTATCACAAATTCCTAACCCTAGCTACCGATCTGCCCCGACTACCACAGTCAGACACCACGACCTAGAGCCTGACCCAGCCACGTCCCGTCACCTTGCCACCACACCCGATACGCCCCGCCGGCACACCCAGCCATCGGAGCACAGCCTCCCACACGACTTCCCGCTCTCCTCGAGCATTTCCCCGTAATCCGGCCAAACCCAACTCCCATGCCACCGTTCCTCTTCACCATCACCGACCCGACCATCACTCTGTTCGTCGGCCCCAAAACAGCCCCATCGTCACCACTGCTAGCAACAACCACCTTAGCCAGCCCACGCCGGCCGAGCTCCCATGGCTTCCCCATACAGCAACCCCACCGGCGACCTGTCCTCCTCCCAGCCACCTCGACTCCCCGACCCATCAATGCCACCACCGTAGTCGACCAAAACCACCCAAAAATATAACAAAACCCAAAGATAAATCCAACCTACCTCATCCTCCGTGGCGAGCGCCACCTCGTCGGCGAACGGCCGCGTCGGCCTCCTCCCTGGCATACCACGCTGCCGTGTCCGCAAATCCTCCGCCTATCCTTCTTTCCAGCCATCACTCCGACCCTCTCCCGACCGCCCGCACTCCGAGCCCGACCAAAACCCCCTCGCCGCCAAGAGCAAGCCCTCACCGCCGCCTCGACGAACTCCTCCGACGAGCGACGCCCTTCGGTCACCCCTCATGCCGCCCGTGTCCGCCGCTCGCCTCCCGACACCACCGCCGTCACCCGCTTCTCCTTCTTCCGCGACCTCCGCTTCGCCGCACCGATCCATCACCGCCCAAACACCGCCTGCGTCCGTCGGATCTCCGCGCCTCACTTCTCCTCCGCCCTTCCTCGAACCCCTGTCCGATATCTCCGCCGTGGCCACCCGCACGAGCTTCCGCCTTCGCCTGGAACCGCCGCCTCCTTGCACAGCAGCGCCCATCCGCCGGCGAGCTTCGGCCGAGTCACTCCTCTCGTCCCTCTCCCGAGGCCCACGCTCTCTCTCTCTCACTCTCGCCTCTCTTTCTTCCTCCCTCTCAAATTCTCCGCTCCACTTGATCCTCTTTCTCAGCTTCTCTCTCTTTAAATTTTTTTTTCTTTTTGTTTTTTTCTAAACTTTGTTGTGGGTTCTGTTGCTTTGGAGAAGTGTGTGGATTGTTTTTAAGTTTGATGATAACTGACATGTTATTCAGTATTATTATTTTTATTATTATTATTATTATTATTATTATTATTATTAATATTATTATTATTATTATTATTATTATTATTATTATTATTATTATTATTATCATTATTCTAATTACAGTGTATTTTTTTATATATAAAAACTACATATATTATTAGTATGCATGTTACTATAAGTATTATTCTTATTATTAATATTATTGTTATTATTTTTATTTTATTTTATCCTTTATTAAATTAATAGATAGTTAACCTATTCCAAAATTTTGTTGACAACTCAGTAGCCCTAAAATATTTTTCTAGATTTTTATATAATTAATTAAAATATTTTTGGACAAATAAAAATTTAGTTTCTTCCTAGAAATTCTATTTTTGACAAACTTAGAGTTTTGGCCAAAAGAAAACAATTTTCTTGAATTTATATATTTTTGCTATAATTATTTTGACTCATAAAAGCTAGTTTTTAACTATTATAATAAGTTTTCAAATATCTTATTATTTATCCATTAATTCTTTGATTTCTCTCATGTCCTTATTCCCATTCTGTCACCTAATTTCGTACCACCTTATGTCCACCCTAACTAAATTGAACCTTCTGGGCCCAATGGAACTGACCGTGTCACCACCCGAGATCACCTTGTATAGTTGTTAGACCGAAGTCACAGTTCGTGCCACCTTGATTATCGCAGCACACCAGGCGTCCTACCAGACAAGACACCTTGCCATTAGCTGTTTATTTATTTTAGCTCATATTTCATGCATTATTTATTTTCTTTATGCAAAATAAACTGTGATACATGGCATAACCTGTTAGAACTTACTGTTCAGTTATATTTTCCTGCTATGTATTATTTTTCTCACACATTAAACCTAGGTTTAAGGGACCAACTTGTGTGTTGCATTCATTGGCCTTGACACGTTGTACTACGAAGTTGTGTGTCGCATGTAGAACACGGACGTGCGTGATTGGATGGCCACCAGTACGTACAAGCCGTGCGATTGGAATAACCGCTAATAGAGATTGTATGCTAGTTTGACTTAGTCGTTATATTGGTTTTGTGTTGTGGATACAACACAGTAGGCATTGGACGGGAAGGACAATTCCTTAGCGTATGGGCTTCGATGCACTTCCCTTGTGACCCGGACTCTCCGCTGGAGATACGTGGTTGATGACCCATGATTACTGACGGCCTCTAACACTACACCAAAATAACAAATTAGAAACGCTAGGTAATTTTCAATCAGAAACAGTTATTTTTTGTTCCTAGGTTCTGGAACATATTAAATATGTTCCAGAACAAAAAAACGTTCCTAATATTTTAATTTTATTTTTTAGGAAAAATATTTATTCAAATACACTTTTTTTGTGTTTCAAATATGTTCCAAATTGAGATTGCACCCATGTGCATTTCACGTAATTACTAAATAAAGCGAGCTAACAAAATATTACCCCCATCGTATGTGTACAGCCCAACCTAAACGTTCTCCCTCCAAAATCTTTTCCCTTCTAATATTTGGCAAAAAAAATTTCTCCCTCCATAATTTTTCAATCTCCCACCAAATCCCTCCATAATCTTTCTTTCAATCTCCATCCAAATCCCTCCATAATCATTCATTCTCCCTCCATCTTCTTACCATCGAACGGGTTTGAAGATCCCACCAATCACAGATCTTCAAACCTGTGTACGGTCGCCATCTAGGTTGGGTTTGAAGATCTCCATCCACGTACGATCGCCATCGAGGAAGGATTTGCAACTCAGGGCTGAAAAGGGTTTGAAGCGCTTGCCATCATCCATCGAGGAAGGGTTTGTTCTTTCTATTTCCTCTATTTTTTTGTTTAGTTTTTCAATTTCACCATGCCTCTCTCTCTTTCTCTCTCTCTCTCTCTCTCTCTCTCTTCGTATGTATGTATGCGTAATTTTTCCACAAATATAGCAGTTGGTTGGTTCCCAATCTGGTTCCGAATGATCGAAGAGATCGTCGGTATCAGTCTGGTGAACAAGGAAGCCAACCTCTGTGATGCGTGGTTAGATAGATTCCTGGCTGAGGAATTGGTGAAGACTATCAATTGGATATGCCCTAGGAAATACATACACTACAAATCGGTGCCATAACAGCATGTCACAACATAGATACTCCAAGATATACGACGTCCGCAACATGTCAAAATTGGTGACGTGTCCCATATTACCTTGCCATAATGTTACATTATACTCGTCTCCTTGATCATGAAGAATGCATCTTCCATTGATAGGTAGATGGAACGTATGAAGATAATTATAATGAAATTTATTTTAGGTGAATGGAAATTTAGGAATTCAACTAAACTGTGCTGGAAGTTATGAGATCGATATCATCAAGACAAGCTCCCAATAAGAAGATACATATATATGATAAAAGACAATCATGTAAACATATGTATGATAAAGCATATATATTCACGAGAAGAAACATATATCCTTGCTCACATTATGATTGCAGCTAAATTCCTTGTTGAACACCCCATGTCTATGTCAAAAAACTGTGTTCCTCTTATTGTTGACAAAACCTAAGCCAAAACAATATTTATAGTTAAAAATATGTTAGGATATATGACAGAAGAAAAATGTTTTCATGTTATCCATAAAAGCTATATACAGATTGCAGATGCAACATATTTTGTCAAGTTCTGTGTCAGTTATACATGAAGCATTATATCCAAATGACAGCATGTTGCGAACTGACTCTAAGGGACTAGGTCAATGTTGCTTGTGACAATAATGGACGTTCATTGAGATATGAGTAAATCTATAGCATTGGGGTTTACCACCTGATTTCTGTTTCAACAATTAGGCATATTTAAAATCAAGGGAAGTAGTAAGTGGAGATATGGTACTTGCTAAATGCATTGGGCGAATGTCAAAAGGTTTCAATACATGGTCTCATAGTATCTCTTTTAATACTAAGGGTGACGAATCCAACAATAACTGATATACCTTAAGAGAACTTAAACCATATTCTTTGAATTCACCATTTAAACTTTTAGGGGTAACTAAGAAACATGAACCTTAGTCTCAAAAAAGAAACATGAACCTTTGTCCTTTCTTGTTTTTGTAATGGAGTAACTTGCGTTGCATGATTGTGTCATAGAGAGGTGCTAGATATAAGTCTACTACAAGCAGATGTTCTCTTAAATATCTGATACAATAGTAAGGGTGAATAATTCTCCATGTAATTTTATCCAGTTCTAGAAAGTGAATGCAAAATGTATACTTATGAGGAGAAAAGTGGGATTACGAGGTGGAATGAATAAAGAGTTTACAAAAGATTTGATGGTGCTTGATGCTTTAATAACTTGAAAAAATAGTTATTCCACCTATGATCCATCCATTTGGTGATGTATCTAAAGTAGGAATTCTCCCTAACGAATCTTTTGTTGAAGTGATGTAATGGTCTTGTATATAGATTTTCAAATAATCATGCTATGATTGACTCTTCATATGCTTTGTAACTCATAATCACAAGACATAAGACCATGTCAACTAGTAACTTTTGGGACATGGACAAGGAAACTGATCGAAAAAATTAAAGAAAATTAGTTGCTACTGAATATCTGTCAATACACCTTTCTCTTTGCCTAAGTTGACATCATCAACCTGCCACTCTATTGAAAATATCTTGTTCAACTGCTGATGGTTTTTTTCTTATTTGCTTTGATACCCAACCCCAAAAAGTTGTTTAAAATCTTCAATGTTGTTCTTCTTTTGTAATACCTCAAAATATTAAGCTAGAAAAAAATTCAAAGTGTTGCTAAAACCAGTATTTTTGACCTGATTTTGATACATCCTACAACCAGTTGTGTACTACAGTTGCACCTGCATTGACAAATTTAGAACTAATCTTTGTAAGTTAAGCGAGAACTATCCTTGATTGGTAAGTTCAATGGAGTTATTTTGCTACTAATCATCCTCATTAAAAGCATTTTTTTACTTATCTAGTATTCTTCTAAATAAGCATTAGTCTATAGTTTTTCATTTCCAACCTACGCCATGTGTATTGTCAGCCTCTGTAGGAGTCCAGCCAATAATCGCCTGCTGAGAATATTACTCTAATTTGGTGTGTAACCACTGATTAATAGCACAACTAGTGGAACTAGTCTTTCTTGTTCCTATTACCTCCTTCGCCAAGTATAGTCTGCTGCTTCACTGTTCATTGGATATATTTACTTGAAAAGTAAATCTTCACTAGCTAGTTTAAGGATCTTTGCTTCCAATAGTTCATGTGTACATATTGATTTCTGGACCATATACTAATTCTGAAATAACATAGGGACAAGTAACTAACAGAGTTTTCAACATTTTAGACTTCTGGACCATATACCAATAGTTTCTACTTCTCAATTTTGTCTACTGAGATTTTTCTCTTATTCATGTAATGCTGCTGCTTCTCTTTTTTCCATGGGTAACACATCATCTCTTCGCTTTTAATCTTTCTTGATACAGGGTAATTCATAAGCGAAAAGTTCATGTAATTCTGTTAGTGGAATAGTACAATGAGCTGCCTTTTTTACTTTGGTTACAGGCTATATGAGCATGAATTACCGTTACTGCTTTTTTTACTTAGGTTAACATTATGGATGATTAATTGGAACATATGTCAAACTTGATGCCATGTATATGGAATTTGATTATTCCTGCGGGTAAGTAATAATCTTTCATAACAGTTGATGGTGTTTTTTGTCATTATCGGTGCCTCTGCGGTGTAGCTGGCATGAATTTTTTCCTGTCATTCAGGGGATTTTGCCTATAAAGGATTTTATGTTCAGAAAAGTATCCATTGACTTGGTTTCTTTCTTTGTAGAGGTTGATAAATGGTTCTGTTTTGTTGATGTGCTTTGGTTGAAATATAATATTGTGTTAAATCTAGTTTCTTTAAAATTCAGCTCTTGTTACAGGTTGCTTGTCTTTTTAGGTACCGGGAGCTTAAGTAATTTTACCGGAAGTGAAGCAACGGTTTTTGGAAATTTTCCAGGAAGAAAATTACCCAACTGAATTTCCATAAAAATCTAAGGTGAGAATATTCTTTCTGTCAAAAGGCTTAGGATGCATGGTGTATTTTTTGCTTATTAAAGAAGCATACCGAATAACAGTCTTAAATATCAGCTCTAATTATTCCATCATCGCCAGTCTTATTAAGTTCAAATTTATATCTAGTTGTGATGAATCTATTCTTCTATGGAAAACTAGGCTAATAGTAGAACCTATAAGAGTACCTCTATTCAACGAGATGGTGCCAGAATCCGGCAAGGGAGTTGGGCCGATATAATTCCTAAGGCTAATGATACCACAACAGCAAATAAAAGAATGATGAGAGTTAAATATTGCCAAGCTTCCCATAAGAAAATGTAAACATGTTACGAAAAATATTATCATAAAGATTCTCATGCACTAAAAAACTTGAATAGAAAATTATGAAAGCAGATTCATACAAGTGGGTAAGGGACAACATATACCCAAAAACTTCTTCATTTCTTCCGAGGATAAGTGTTGACACCAAATGCATTTTTCCCTATATAATGCATCTGAATTATGTCTTGCAATTCCCTTGTTTATGTCGGTCTTTAACCTGAACAATATTTGATATTAAATAATAATGATAATAATAATAATTCAAAATTGACAAAGAAGGAATCATTACTAGTTTCACAATATTGAAGATACTTACGCCTCTGCAATTCCCTTGTCTAAGTCGGTCTTTACATATTTGATATGCACAAATAATAATAATAATAATATAAAATTGACAAAGAAGGAATCAGTACAAGTTCCACAATATTGAAGATACTTACTCCTCTATATTCTTGTAAAGCAGCTAAATTGTTATCCCTGGTCAATGAAGTAAGCTGATCTGCTCCAATTCCGTAACCACCACTAGGAAGTATCGTTGAACCCATCAGTGAGAAGGAAACAATGCATATAAAAACAACTTTTTGGATATATTTAACAAGACAAGACAAAAAAAACATACGAATGATATATAGATATGAGAATTAGCAAAGAACCAAACGGTTTGTATGGTTTGCATGAACACTGATAGAATATAGGGACTGAAATTTTGGCCCCACAGAACCAGAAGTTTGGTTTCGAGTTCATGTTGGCCACACTATCATGGACAATTTAGAGTTTATTTTGGCCCTACAGAACCAGAAATCTCTAAGGTTGTTCTCATCTTTGTACTTGTATTTTTGTTATAAAATTCTAATGAGGTATTTCAGGTTTTTTCTCTCAAAATAATTTAACAAACCATAAACACAACATTAATTATTGAATGTTTGTGCATCCTGGTGTAATGGAAACAGACTCTAGACATTTCATTTTACACTTATACATTTCCCTGAGGTAATCATGATGTGTGTTTGTGCATCCTGAGGTAATCTCCTCATGCTGAAAATAGACTTTAGCCATTTCATTTTACACTTATATATTTCCGTAAAGCCTATGCAAATAAATTTTATGTAGGTCTTATATTTTGGCACTTGGTAATCTCCAGACGCTGAATACAGACTTTAGACATTTCATTTTGGCCTTATATTTTTCCCTGAAATACTAAATTGGATGTGACAAGTAGAAAGGGATTCCCTGAGATACTTGTCATTACAGTAAACAAAACTGACCTAGATTACTATGTTTGATATCTATTTCTGGAAATTATATAGCAACAAAGTGATCAATATACACATAAAGCGCTACGTAATTAAGGAAACCATAAATATGGTCAAGGCCAACTAAAGAAAGATGAAGATTCATTGCATCCATATCTCACATATTTCCTCAATATTTTCGGATCTTAACTAATTATATACGAGACCACAGAATATTTCATGGCATTATATCAGCCATTAAGTACTAAAAATCACCCAGACCATATGCAGGTAGTTCTTCTCTATACTTGAAGGAAAACACACACTAACTCTTCTAATTTACATAGTATCTTCAGAAAATAATAGCTTAGCTGGAATTAAACTAACTGCTACGGTCCTTGCAGCCAAATGAACAAATAAGGACTGGAACTTATCTCTATGCTAGTGACTTCCAAGCACTTTTGTCAAAAACAACACAGTACTTCTACCTTCTAAGAGGTCACATTGGACGTCCAAATTTATTTCTAGAACCAAAACTGGAGATTGCTACATGAATATTCAAAAAAAAATCTTTTTATATACCTTCTGAAGACTTATGCCACAATACATTGCATCTTAAACCCCTATATACCCAATACTGAACCATAATTGTCTCCTACAATCTTAATTTCTAATATGTTTGAACTTTAAACACGAAAAAGAAATTCAAAGATATATGTGGTTCATTCTTCACATGATAATCTCCAGATGTTTGTTTGGTTCTTTGTTTTGAGTTGTTTGTTGGCGCCGAGGCTGAATTATATAGTCTCTTATTCTCCAATTTCTTGAACATAGTAGATTTTGGTTATCTTAGTCTCTTATTCTTCAATTTCTTGATTTTAACATAAAACTTGTTTCATAATGTTGTATGCAGGTGCTGCTATTTGTCGTCGTTCAAATCTGCATCACTCGGTTGGAGAATAACTTTTAGGATCATCTTTCAGAGGACTAAAATTTGTAAACATATTATCTTTTGCGATCGAGCTACATTTTATTATTTGTAACTTTTGGGATCATCTTAGAGACTAAAATTTGTAAACAAATTATCTTTTGCGATCAAGCTACATTTATTATTTGTAAGTTTTGGGATCATCTTTTAATGGCATTTTATAACGATTAATATTTGAAATATGTTATTAGTTGATTTGTATTAATTAACAGCTTTGGTTAATTTAGTGGGCCTCTTGGTTGTTGATTCAGGAAATGTGTGGAATGCATCATTTGTTGTGTTTTAATGGTAATTTCATGAATCATCATATTTGTGGTTCAAACTAAAAAATTTTGCGGAATTAAAATTTTAAAAAATGCACATGAACGCTAATAGAGCATTTCAAACTGGCCACATCTATATTGCAAAAGTGTTGCAAATTACATTTAGGAACAAACATAAAATATTTCAAATAATTTGTTACAAACAATTCAAAGGCGTTCCAAAAATACTTTAGAAATACATTATGTGTATCAAAATCTAATTTTAGGAACGTTTTGAAGTCGTTCCAAAATTATTTAGGAACACATTATATGTGTTTCAAAATCTAATTTAGGAACGTTTGATAACCGTTCCAAATAAAATTTAGGAACGCTTTATAACCGTTCCAATAATTGCAACGCCACTTTTAGGAACAGTTTTCAAATGTTCCTAAAAATATTAGGTACATATTAAAAGTGTTCCTAAGAGCCCATTTTGGTGTAGTGTAACGATTCTGCGGAACGTCATGCTCTACTGATGGGGCCTCTAGTGCCCAAGGGGGACTACGCCGATCCTATTTAGCCAGGCCCATGCGTAGGAAGGATTGTTCTTAACAACATATCACTTAGAATGGTTAGACACCTTATCAGTTAGGTACGAGCACTTTTGGTTTGGGTACTTATATCTGACCGTGGCTTGGAACAATAACTTGTCGCGGATTAGTTCGTCCGTATTGTCCTCGTTTAGTTGTAGGTGTGACTTACTACTTCGATGAGAAGGCATTGAACCTTGTTGGGTCCGGATACCATATTGGATTCATAGCATGGAAATATACGTCACCGTGAATTAGTTTACCATCTCCTGTCCTTGTTTGGTTGGGGAGATGGTACGCTCGTTCAATAGGTGTGTCTTGGACCATGTTATAAATTCAATTGACTTATTTATTTGAGCAATATTTATTCAGTTTATATGGCATGATATTATGTGTCTTGTTACGTCCCTCTGAGGACCTGATTATCTTGTCAGGTGTGTGCTATTGTCTTTCGCAGGTGTTCTAGCCATGGCCATGATCATCTCTACTTCCCGAGGATGATTGCACTTTGATCGTCTTCGCATCGCTCGCCAAACTCTTTCTTTTGTAATGTATTTCTTTTCATCGTTGGTAGTAGATTTGTCTCCGCCCAACTACATGTACCAAATGACAATTTCATAGTTGATTATATGAGATCTCCTATTCATTTATTTTGTGTGTGAGATTAGTTATGGTTTTACTGTATTTTACAGCTTATGTACTCATACGAGAATTTCATATATTAGAGTGTACTTCGTATGAATACAGCTGGCATGTCTACGTTCCTAGTCCTACGTATTTTGGGACTGGGGGCCATGTCGTCGAGGAAATAGTCGGAGAAGAGGGTTGCAAGAGTTCAAAAGTATTCTCTCAGAAGATTAAAGCGAAAGTAAAGAGTTACAGTCAGTTGAATAAGGGTTATTTATAGCTTAAAACAAAATCCTAACAGTCACCCTAAGTTGCGCGTAAAATTGTTACAGATCGCAATAGACTGCGCGAGATAGGCGCAACTTGACTCAGTAATTGTCATGATTCAAAGTATTTCGAAGTTTTGTGACATTTCAAAATTTGAAAACTTTAAAAGGGGTCTTGTAGAGCCTAAAAATTAAGTTGCGCCATGTTTTACTACTCAGCAATCAAGTTGCGCCCAAGAAATCGAGTTGTGCCACTAATATGAAGCTCAGAGATCAAACTGCGCCACTGATCGGTTGCGCCATATATCAGACTGCGTCCAATCATATGCGCCAAAGTCTACGTGGCGCCTGACAATAATTGCCATCATTAACTGACAGCACTGACAACTGACAGCACGATAAACGAAAAAAATCTCTTCGAATCCCGCAAAGCGTGGCGCTCGAGATGATTTGATGATAGCTGTTCTGCGTACTCTGTGAGTTGCGCCTATGCGCAATCTGAACAAATTCTCCTTATACATTCAAATGCTGCCACGTGCCTATGCACTGAGTTGCGCCTAGGCGCAACCCAATCAAGCGCAGTTGATTCGTTAACTTTAGCTCGCGCAACTTAATAAGTTGAGACAACTTATGTTCTAAAGCAGGATGACGTGGCGCACATGCCACTAATATCTCAAAACGTGTCCATTACTCTGTACATGACCATGCATATCTCAATCACATGATGCCACGCGTCTAAATACAGTTAGTACACGTTCGAGTAACTGAATGAAGTTGGCACAACCTGAAGTTGGCGCAACCTGAAGTGGCACAGTTCAACCTCGCGCACATCAGAATAACTGCTAAAACAGTTTTTCCAGAACTCTATAAATAGAGTTTCTAATCATTATCTAGGCAGAGATTACAGAGATCACAGAGATCAAGAGTCCTTGCAAAAGTGCTGCTGCATTCTCTAGAGGCTCTAGTCTTCAAGTTCACATAGTCCAAGGGAAAAAGTGATCGTCTTCTGATAAGATTCCTAAAGTTGTACTTTCCCAGAATTCATTGTACTTTGTACGATTCTTTTAAAGTTTGTTATAAACTTTTTGTTTTTGCAAACAATACAGACTTTGTCCGAATGCTCCTAGTGATAAAATTTTCTCTCCACCAGAATCTCCTTGTCACATACGATGCAAGTGACCCTTGACTTTGCTCTGCCAAGAGCAAGAAAACGAAGAACAGGAAGCTTCGGAAAGACGAGATTTTTTACGAGAGTTTTCGTAAAAAAATTCGGTGTATCGAAGAGGAGAAAAAGATGTAATATATAGAAGCAGAATAGTAATTCACCAACGGACATAAATAAGTCTAATAATGGACAATTAACTCGGACGTTTACATATTAAAACAATTAAAAATGTGATACATTGAACCTAGACAGAAGTTTAAACATTACAAATTATTTAATAGATTTATAACGGTCAAAAATAAGTGAGGAGCAAAAAAATTTTAGGGTCTCAGCCCGAACCAGAAGAGAAATCGAATCGCATTCGACGTCCGCAGATGTAGGCACGTACTCGCACCCGTTACGCGCGCCGAACCGGACGGCGGTGGCGGCGCGCGCGTGTGGCCCATAGAGCTCTCACACAATCCTTCAATGAGGCAAAATAAGCAAAGTAATATATGCACAAGTAAACCCCCTCACCCAACCGATGTGGGACTAAATGAAAGAGGGAACATTTGAGCTTTTGCTCTTTACGGCAGCTACAACACTTCTTAGCTTCCTCCTCCTTGTGATTTCATGTTTATAGTGATGTTGATTGGGTTGGTAATGTTTCGGACCACAAGCCTACCACTGGCTTCAGTAATTTTTTGGGGATTCCTTCATCTCATGGAAGTTCAAAAAATATCATACCTTGATCTAGTACTGAGTAGGTATCATGTCGTGGAGTCTACAACTGTAGAGATTACCAGGTCATGTTGTCTCCTTGTTGACAGGGGCTTATCTCTTACTTGTCACTCATGTTCATGAAAACATCACCGATGTTCAGATTCTCAGTAATTTGGTGTTTCATGAGTGCACGAAATATATTGAACCTGACTGTCATTTTGCGTGTCATCACTATCTTGATCTCTTTTAGTCGTCAATTTTCAACATCAGTCTAGTGACTTTTTCCACTAAGGTTCACACTTTCCAACTAGTACTCTTCTCACCAGCAAACTCTCGTTGGTGAACCATCGTCTCTTTGAGAAGGGTGGAGTAAGTATCATTTAATCATTAGCTTAACATTTGTTATTAGCTTATCCATATATTTTTTTGGTCTTTACTAGCTTGTATTAATTATATATTGCTATTAAATTTGATCCATTTATCATGTTGCCATGTTTGAAGTAGTAGTCCGTACTGATGGCTCTTGAATCCACCCCTAGCTTAATGCTGATTTTGGTCATGCATCCGTAACGACTGTGACTCCATCCGCCATTAGTTTATGAAGTTTTTTTTTCCCCTCCTTTTATGAGGGTTGTCTAGGGAATGAGTGTTCGCCAGGTATGCTATGGATAAACCTTTCGAAAAAGAGAGGGAAAAAAAGAGGTTCACCAACTAGAGCTGGTGGCTGCTAAACAAAGACAAGTCTACCCATCATGATTCTTATAAGTTGATGATGATGGATACCACTCAAACAAGTGAGACTTTCCTTGAAGATTCAGTGTCTCAACCATAATTTAGATCATCTCAAATAGTGCGTTTCATGTCAGACATTGTTCCCCTTCAAAGTTCAAAGATATGCTCATCTCAATTTTTCCAATTTCCCTGTCACCAGAACAAGACATTGGCTTCTGAGAAATTTCTTCCTAAAATTATTTTTCCTTTTTTTTTTTTTATGAATTATTATAACTCTGTGGTAGTGATTCTCTGTCGGGTAGAAAGTTTTGGAACTTCACCATGCAGTAGTTAACGCACAAGTTAACGGTATACAATTCATCTTTAGAAAAACTGTTTCGTCTTCAGCTGTATTTATTCTGAGGTTCTTGCTATAGTATATTTATTTTATGATTAAATATTATGAATATCATTTTGGTAGATTGACCCTGTAAAATTTTATGTTACTTACATATATTCTGAATTAGAGCATCCACGGTGAGAGAGATTTAAATGCTAAATTTTGACTTTAATAATTAAATTTTATAACAGTCGAAGGCTGCAGTGGACACTGTACCAATACTTGAAAATTATTAGAAAACTAAAAGACATTTCAGATTTGGAGCGTGTCCTAGCTCCCCGCTACGTTATGCTCCACTAAAATTAACCATCTTACCAAACATGAAAGAAATAAAAGATGGTGAAATTTTTACCAAACATGAAAGAAAAATAAGAAAACAAAAGAAGATTATTTTGAATAGTTTGAAGTGTTCTATTGTGTTCCAATATAAGGAGACACTCAAAAATTAATAATATTTTACACAATTTTCAATAATTTGGAGTATGTATTTTGAGTGTTTCCGTTGTGGATGTTCTTATATTTTTTTATTTAGAAGAGAGGGGGGGGGGGGGGGGGGGGGGGGGGGGGGG